>JXSR01S073369.1:41685-52199 GCA_000969725.1 Ophiothrix spiculata
AGGTCAAATTATCAAAATGCTCCGATTGGCTTGAAAATTGGTATGCAGGTACTTTGGGACATCCTGAGCAACATAATCATATTTTAAAAATCATCAGAGGTCATTAGGGGGGTCTTTAGGGGGTCAAAAGGGGTCAAAAGTCAAATTATCAAAATGCTCTGATTGACCTGAAATTTGGTATGGATGTACTTTAGGACATCCTGAGCAGCATAAAAACATTTTAAAAACCACCCGAGGTCATTAAGGGGGTCAAAAGGGGTCAAAGGTCAAATTGTCAAAATACTCCGATTGGCTTGAAAACTGGTATACAGGTACTTTGGGACATGCTGAGCAACATAATCATATTTTAAAAATCATCCGAGATCAGGGGTCAAAAGGGTGTTAAAAGGGGTCAAAGGTCAAATGATCAAAATGCTCCAATTGGCTTGAAAATTGGCTTGCAGGTACTTAAGGACATCCTGAGCAACATAAACATATTTTAAAAATCATCCGAGGTCATTAAGGGGGTCAAAAGGGTGTCAAAAGAGGTCAAATGATCAAAATGCTCTGATTGGCTTGAAAATTGGTATGCAGGTACTTTAGGACATCCTGAGCAACATAAATCTATTTTAAAAATTATCCGAGGTCGTTAAGGGGGCAAAAGGGGTCAAAGGTCAAATTATCGAAATACTTAGATTAGCTTGAAAATTGGCATGCAGGTACTTAAGGACATCCTGAGCAACATAAACATATTTTAAAAATCATCCGAGGTCATCAAGGGGGTCAAAAGGGTGTCAAAAGGGGTCAAAGGTCAAATGATCAAAATGCTCCAATTGGCTTGAAAATTGACCTTTTGACATCCTGAGCAATATAAACATATTTTTAAAATCATCCGAGGTCATCAAGGGGGTCAAAAGGGTGTCAAAAGGGGTCAAAGGTCAAATGATCAAAATGCTCCAATTGGCTTGAAAATTGGTATGCAGGTACTTAAGGACATCCTGAGGGACACAAACACCTTTTTAAAATCATCTGAGGTAATTAAGAGGGTCTTTAGGTGGTCAAAAGGGGCCAAAGGTCAAATTTTCAAAATGCTCCAATTGACCTGAAGTTTGATATGGATGTACTTTAGGACATACTGAGCAACATAAACACATTTGTAAAAATTATATAAGGCCATTAACGGGGTCTGCCGTCTTGTTTGTCATGTACGCATGACTAGTTCTTTCTTTCTTTCTGGCAATGGTTTCAACTCAAAAACAATTAATCGGATTTCGACCAAACTTGGTCACAAGCAACTATGGGTGACTGGCTAAAAAAGTTGTTACATTTCGTGACCTCAAGTTTCACCCTGAGGTCACAGGGGTCAAAAAAGATCAAATCTAAGAATTGTTTCAACTCCAACAGGATTGGTCCGATTCGGACGAAACTTGGATACAAGTACCCTTGCATGAATGGCTACAAAAGTTATTACATTTCGTGACCTCAAATTTGACCTAGGGGTCACAGGGGTCAAATAAAGGAGGTCAAATGTTCAACTTTGTCCGATTTCAACGTTTAAGGTGTCAAATTATCCGTCTTGGACAAGCGATCAAAAGTGTCAACAGTGACCCCATCACCCGACCCTTCCTTGGGGGTCAAAGGTCAAAATGAAAGTCAATGGGAACGTCAAATTATCAACTTTGTCTGATTTCAAAGCTTAACGTGTCAAATTGTTCGTCTTGGACATGCGATCAAAAGTGTCAACGGTGACCCCCATCGTCCGACCCTTCCTCGGGGTCAAAGGTCAAAATGAAAGTCAATACAAAGGTCAAATTATAAACTTTGTCCGATTTCAATGATAAAGGTGTCAAATTGTTCGTCTTGGACAAGCGATCAAAAGTGTCAATAGTGACCCCATCGTCCAACCATTGCCTGGGGGTCAAAGGTCAAAAGAAAGGTCAAATATTCAACTTTATCCGATTCCAAAGGTTAGGGTGTCAATTTGTTTGTCATGGACCAGCGATCAAAAGTGTCCACGGTGACCCCGTCGTAGGACCTTTCCTTGGGGGTCAAAGGTCAAATTAAAGGTCAAATTTTCAACTTTGTCCGATTTCAAAGGTTTAGATGTCAAATTGTTCGTCTTTGACCAGATATCAAAAGTGTCAACAGTGACCCCTATCGTCCGACCCTTCCATGGGGGTCAAACGTCAAAAGAGAAATATATATCATGTTAACCTTCCACGTAACTTACCTCGTGCCCTTGTAAAGGGTACAACCTCACTAGTTAAGTTACGTGGTTACCACGTAACTTATTGGTTTCTTCCCATTTCTTCTTTCTTCTTCTTACAATTGATTCAACTCAAAAACGATGAGTCGGATTTCAACTAAACTTGGTCACAAGCATCTATGGGTCACTGGCTAAAGAACTTATTCCATTTCGTGACCTCAAGTTTGACCCCTGGGTCACAGGGGTCAAAAAAGGTCAAATCTAAGAAATGTTTCAATTGCGACAGGTTTAGTCCGATGTCGACGAAACTTGGGTACAAGCACCCTTGGATGAACGGCTACAAAAGTTATTACATTTCGTGAACTCAAATTTGACCTAGGGGTCACAGGGGTCAAATAAAAAGGTCAAATAAAAAGGTCACATTTTCAACTTTGTCCGATTTCAACGTTTAAGGTGTCAAATTGTTCGTCTTGGACCAGCGATCAAATGTGTCAACGGTGACCCCATCGCCCGACCCTTCCTTAGGGGTCAAAGGTCAAAATCAAAGTCAATGGAAAGGTCAAATTATCAACTTTGTCCGATTTCAAAGCTTAAGGTGTCAAATTGTTCGTCTTGGACCAGCGATCAAAAGTGTCCATGGTGACCCCATCGCCTGACCCTTCCTTGGGGTTCAAAGGTCAAAATCAAAGTCAATATAAAGGTCAAATTATCAACTTGTCCGATTTCAATTGTTAAGGTGTCAAATTGTTCGTCTTGGCTTAGCAATCAAAAGTGTCAATGGTGACCCCGTAGTCCGACCTTATCCTGGGGGTCAAAGGTCAAAAGAAAGGTCAAATTATCAACTTTGTCCGATTTCAAAGCTTAAGGTGTCAAATTGTTCGTCTTGGCTTAGCAATCAAAAGTGTCCATAGTGATCCCGTTGTCCGACCTTATCCTGGGGGTAAAAGGTCATAAGAAAGGTCAAATTTTCAACTTTGTCCGATTTCAATGGTTAAGGTGTCAAATTGTTCGTCTTGGACTAGTGATTAAAAGTGCCAATGGTGACCCCGTTGTCCGACCTTATCCCGGGGGTCAAAGGTCAAAAGAAAGGTCAAATTTTCAACTTTGTCCGATTTTATTATTTGAGGTGTCAAATTGTTCATCTTTGACCAGCGATTAAAAGTGTCAACAGTAACCCCATTGTCCGACCCTTTTCTTGGGGGTCAAAGGTCAAAAGGAAGGTCAAATTTTAGACTTTGTCCGATTTCAAAGGTTAAGGTTTCAAATGGTTCATCTTGGACCAGCGATCAAAAGCATCAAAGGTGATCCTATCGTCAGACCTTTCCCTGGGGATCAAAGGTAAAAAGAAAGGTCAAATTTTCAACTTTGGCCGAAGGTTAAGATGTTTAATTGTTCATCTTTAACCAGAGATCAAAAATGTCAACAGTGACCCTATCGTCCGACCCTTCCTTGGGGGTCAAAGGTTAAAAGATAATATATATCTTGTTAGCATTCCACGTAACTTAGCTCGTGCCCTTGTAAAGGGTACAACCCCTCTAGTTTCTTTCTTCTTTCTTCTGGCAACACTTTGATGTCTCATATCTCTGGCATACAATCACCGATTTCAACCAAACTTAGGCAAAGGGACCACGGTCATCTCTCATTTATGTCACCTGACCCCTGACCCCTCAAAGGTTACGTAGGGTCACGGGGTCAAACATTTGATTTTCACGAAAAAAGTTTCAACTCAAATACGTTACGAGATATTGTCATGCAACTTGGGGACATGAATTGTCTTGACATTGTCAACAACAGTTATGGGGTGACAAAAATGTGTGAGGTCAAATAGGGTCACAAGGGTCAAATAAAAAACGTCAAATGTTCAACTTTGTCCGATTTCAACGTTTAAGGTGTCAAATTATTCGTTTTGGACCAACGTTCAAAAGTCTCAATAGTGACCTCATCGACTAGTGATTAAAAGTGTCAATGGTGACCCCGTTGTCCGACCTTATCCTGGGGGTCAAAGGTCAAAAGAAAGGTCAAATTTTTAACTTTGTCCGATTTTATTATTTGAGGTGTCAAATTGTTCATCTTTGACCAGCGATTAAAAGTGTCAACAGTAACCCCATTGTCCGACCCTTTTCTTTGGGGTCAAAGGTCAAAAGAAAGGTCAAATTCTCAACTTTGTCCAATTTCCAAAGTTACGGTGTCAAATTGTTTGTCTTAGACCAGTGATCAAAAGTGTCAATGGTGACCCCGATGTCCGACCTTTTCCTGGGGGTCAAAGGTGAAAAGAAAGGTCAAAATATCAACTATGTCAAATTTCAAAGTTTAAGGTGTCAGATTATTTGTCTTGGACCAACAATCAAAAGTGTAGATGTTGACCTCATCGCCCGACCTTTCCTTTGGGGTCAAAGGTCAAAAGAAAGGTCAAATTCTCAACTTTGTCCGATTTCAAAAGTTAAGGTGTCAAATTGTTTGTCTTAAACCAGCGATTAAAAGTGTCAATGGTGACCCCGTCATCCGACCTTTTCCCGGGTCAAAGGTCTAATTTCTAAGTACAAGGTGACATATTTATTCCACACATAAAAATGGAAATTGGCAGGGTCTCTGTCACTTCAGGGACAGTTCAGTTCTAGTTATTTATTTATTTGTTTATTTATTTTCTTAATTTTTTGTTTATTTGTTTATTTATTTTTTTTTTCGGGAAACTTCGGGCCATGAGCTACAGACTTCGTAATTTATTCACCAATGTTGACGCTTATTCTCTAACACGGACTTTTTAAGTGCAGTGATTATAACGTCGTGCTAGCTTCCGTTAGGCTCAGCTGCAAAGAGTCTATAGGGTAAAGTGGCTCATTAAATGATTCGCAACATTAAATATGAATTGTATTACACCGGGTAATGGTGCGACAACATATTCAGAACTGGCTATAAATGATGGGATTGCATTAATCATAATTCCAGGGTATGATTTGCTGATATTTATGGCTGGCTGAGGTGTGATATTATGATCTGAAATAAAGTAAAACATAGTGAAACATTATGAAATCAATTTTGAACATTTTCTTGCTCTGACAATCATGACATTGTATAAAATCATGATACAATGGGTGCAGCTGATATCATCAGCCCAAGACTTGAAAGTGCGAGGTCCCCGCTGCGCCCCGGGCACTCCCAGGACAAAGGTCATTAGTCAATGGAAAAATATTGGGTAAATTAGCACATCTAGGGAAATAAAGGGAGAAGCTTCCAGGGCGGTCCCACATCACAAAATTGTATTATAGGCTGGTATGTTGATTATAGATTAAAAACTGCGTATTACTTGACGCGAGTGAAATTGTACAACAATAATGCAGCGCGTGCTGAAATTGGTGTTGTCAGCACTTACGAGGAGTAGCCAAGTGAGTTGGACAGCTACGACTTCAGCACAAGGTGTCTTATTTTTGAACAATTTTCGGAGCGCCAAGTAAAGAGCAGTTATTAATCTAATTCATACACGATTAGAATAAACTAACAAAGAAATCAAACGACATAATTATTATAAAATGTGTTTGATATTTCAATAAAACATAAAAAATACAACCATCCATCGTCCCATGTTAATCAGTGTAATTTAGATTTACCTTTCTTTTAAAATGAAACTTGCCATACAAGCCAAGGCCTCCAGCCTGAACCTTCGAAGCAAAATAAATTACCGAGAACCCCATTGAAACCCCACGAAAAATCGTTTGGCGATGGTTCCTTTGCTGGCGTGTTTTCAGTAAAGGACGATTTTGAGCCAAAAGTGAACTTCGTACGCGACTGTTGTGTTAAAATAAAACACAAATGTATTCAAAAAATGTGCATACCTCTAGATAAGCTTCTCAGATCCGCCATCTTGTCTCTCGCTTGAGACCGAATTTTATGTTTTTTACTGAATTTACAGCACGACATTTGCACATCAATGAGTCAAAATGAACAACTAAACAGCCAAGACAATTATGACACAACTAAGATAAAAAGAATTCTTACCTTTTTTCATATTCAGGACAAAAAAGGCGTCATCTTACCAGCCTCGCCTAGACTCGAGTATCCTCGCAATAACAACAAATTTAAAATCGTCACGCCACCACGCGCGCGCCACTTTACCGCTACACGGGCCACGCGTGTGACACGCACTGCGTCAGTTGCAGTTGCGCGAAGTTAAGCAACGCACACGCAGATAAAGGGGCATTGGGTCATGACCCCGTCCTTTACTGAGCCCACGCTCTGAACGACTCAGCAAGTGGTCTAGAGGTATATACTTCAATGTGTATGATAGGCTTAGTGTAAAAGGCGAAAGCGGAAGCGGAAGCGAAAGCGAAAATCAGTGTAAAAAGCGAAAACTATTAAGGTCGCATACTATTGAAATATCACCAATTAGAATGATATTATCTTAGGTATAAAGTATAATTTGGAAAATTGTAACAGTGAGATCGTGTGAAATTACGTTGTTAACCGAGGAAATTTCTCTTTAAAGTTATGGAACTGAGTATCCAGGTTAAAAATAGGTAATATGATGTTTGAATTCTTAAACCACCTTTACCATTGCAGAGTACTCTGTGCTATATAAATCATATAAAGTTCACCAAAGACACAAATTCATCAAAACAAAAAAAACCGGTACTAAAGAAAATTGACTTGCAAGAGAGAAACCGTATCAAGCGCCTTCCATTTACTTTCTGTTTTAGTAATACGATGTAATGGCTTGATCACATTCCTCATGTGGTCACTAGATTGACCATAATTTGTTGTTACTATTGATTCCCCTTTTTTCCATTGGCTCTCCCCATGGTGCATTTACACCATCATAGATCGAGTACACACTAAAGAGAAGCCCTGTCAAAAAAATATCCAGGTAGAGTACACACTAAAGAAGGCGGTTAGAGCACGGGTCTCGTAATACAGAGGTTGTGGGTTCGAGCCCCGGGACGGGTGGTTTTCGTCTCTTTGTTTACTGGCCAGAAACTTTACTTGCTCCGTGGTTCGGAAGTCACGTAAAGCCGCCCTTGTAAGTTGTACGAATAGACGCCTTAATGGGGTATGCAAGTACTGTCTATCATCATGATCATTGATCGATTGATCAATTAAATTGCTTTGATACAATTTTCCTGGTAAAAACACACTAGAGAGAAGCCCTGTCAAGAAAAGGTTCATTAAATTGCTCTGACACCATTTTCCTGGTAGAGTACACACTAAAGAGAAGCCCTGTCAAGAAAGGGTTAATATTATATTGCAATATACTTTAAATTACTAAAAAATCCAGTTTTTAATCAATTCAGCCACAGCTATACTAAACACGTTTACTAAAAAGAAACCTGGGAAAGACGGTAAGTCAATATTATATCAATGTTTGTATGAATCTTTATTATTGAAAACATCAATATCAAGATGACTTGTTTCATAATATCACTGACTTGTTAAGGTGCATTTTCGTAAATACCCGTAAAATTATCATTTACACACTTTGCCTGCTTTTCAATATCAACATTTCCTACTGCACAGTCACTAATATTATCATCTACTTGCTATCGTCACAGTACCATGATTTTCAACTTGGGCAGTTCCATAACCTAAAAAAAAAAAAATCCTCGGAAAACAACGTAATTTCATACGATCTCACTGTAAAATGTACAACATCATACTTTATGATACCTATGATGAAAGCATCATCTAATAAGCATGCAACTAGACGAGATTAATGAATGCGTATAAGTTACCAACTGCCCAATAAGATCAATCGGGGCCACTCGCCCAATCGAGCGTACTGCAGCATGCAGCGGTACGCTCGATCGAGTGAGTGCCTGTATTGCTAGATAGAGCTTGCCCGCTGCAATAAGCAACATCGCCGTTTCCTCTGGTATTCTCTGGCTGTCTTGTGAATATTTGATATGAACAATGATAAGGTTATTCGTTAAGTTTTTGGTTGTATTTCTGTTCGAATACATTCTGTTCGAAAGATGGTCATAACAAAACTTAGATTGGAGGAGATACTTTGAAGGTTTATGATTGGAATGTTTTTAATGTGGAAATATTAAAAAGGACATTTAGGTATTGTATGATACAAGTGCGACTAACCCAGGATAAAAACCGTAAGAGGGGTTTCTCCCCATTATTAAATATTTTGTAAAAACATACATAATTTTGTTGATAGCAATAAAGGAAAATATTTGTCAATCATTTTGCTCCTACCAAAGTATTATTTGCTCCTACGTTAATCACCCATGATGTAATGAATTGACAGTAACGTTGGCATCACTCAATCCAGCGACCACGCTTAATATGGAGTATTTACGACATACAATGATGCTTTTGCCGTTGCCACAAATGAATTCCTCGATGAATTTTTTTTTTGACCCGGTCAAAACTTTGACAATCTGGAGACATTTACTAGTAACGAAACATATTCAGTGTAGCTTTGAGTGACATAGTGTAGTAAAGCGAAATGTTGACCAATCATGTGTGCGCTTGACATCTCTCCTCATCGAGTAGGAATGCAACGCTGCATCGAGCGTGATCGCTCAAAGCAGCGTTCACGCTGGATCAAACGAGTGGCCCTGACTGAGATTGACAATTTCAAAGCGTACTTAACGCAGAGCGTATGAATAGCGTTTAAATTCTTTATATTTTTAAATTTCTGGTTGATAACTTTCGATGAATTCATGAATGTATTTTAGAAAATGCAAGTCAGGTGTGCTTATTTACAAAACATTTAGAAAAACACATTTGCTAAATATATATTTTAAAACGTGATTTGACTAAAAACAAGCGATCTTAGACATATCTTTACAGATGGCTTGCTTGAGTGTACACAGATATCTGTGCACGGTTGAGCCAAGAATATTTTCGACATCTTGGCATTTAATAGGGAATTTAGTTAAGCAACTTATAATGTTCTGTTCACATTTTTTTCTTCTTAATTCTTCTTTTAATTCTGTCTTTCTTCTAACAATTTGCTTCTTCTACACACTTCATCTGATTTCAATTATTCTTGAACAGAAATATATATCATTGACTAGATATTACAAAACTTATTCCTTGATCTGACCTCAAAGGTCACGTAGGGGTCAAAAATTGTTAGAAAATATAAATATAAAGTAGATCCAACGGATAAGGTACAAAACACATCAAGGATCAAGACTTAGAGTACAATTAAATGATTACTTAGAGTACAATTAAATGATTAAAGAAAAACAAAGTAAGCCAACTCAATGTGTGGAGGATAACAACATAAGCCTAATGTCTACAAAAATGATACTGAAAAGGAAAAAAAATATTACCACTTAACTGCATAACGGGGGGGGGGGGTCCATGGTACCCAACATTTGGTTTTTCGGTTCTCGCATTTTAACGCCGCAATATTTTGGGCTACCAAATATGTAATTGCCTAAATAGCAGCTGCGCTTCTTTGGCGAAAAAAAAAATGAGAGCTAATTAGCAAAAATTAGCATTTAGGGGGGGAGTGCGAAAAAAATTGATTTGCCCATAAAACCACCCCGGAGTAAAATTTTCATTGGTTATTTGGCCGCCATTTTGAAACGGCACGTATATTTTTAATTTTTTTTCCTGAAATATGGTGGTGATTAGTGTACCTATATATGGTGTAAAGATTATTAAAAATTTCGAGCGGGAAACTTTGAAGGCCTAACATATGCACAAACAAGAAACGGATAATCCACAAAAAAGACGACAAATAGACTGTACGAGCTTTCGGAAAGTATACTTTCCTTCTTCTGGTTCACAGGAACATATAAACAAGAACATTATCAAAATATATTTCCACATATAGTAAAATACCCAACTTATCTTTTAAGAATCCTGACGCTAAATGAAGTTAATATACACAAAGGCCTACAGAATTGTATACATAGGGTCACAGATCAATACTTAATTGCAATGTCAGTTCCAGTGACAGTTGATTGATTGGATTATAGGGTGGATGAGTTGGAATTTATTTTCTTGAATATTGATCACCAATCAATACGGTGCCTCTATGTCTAGAGTCACTGTGGCGCCACTATGTCTATTTATTATATTTCCAGTAAATGACAAACATTTTTACAAAAGTTTAAAAATTCTTAAAATATAAATTGTTTTTTTTTAATCTTAAAAACTGAACCTTTTCGAGAAAATAATTCGTTAAGATAGACAATTGTTTACCTTTGACCGGACAAAGGTAGACTAGAATTGTACTCCATTTTTTCCAGGGTATTTAACTTGTGCATGTTACAGGTTCCGCCATATAACTTATAACATTATAAAATATAAATTGTTTTTTTTAAATCTTAAAAACTGAACCTTTTCGAGAAAATAATTCGTTAAGATAGAC
>JXSR01S073372.1:55247-73695 GCA_000969725.1 Ophiothrix spiculata
CCCCCCCCCTGCGTATGGCCCTGCCGTGCCCCGTTTTATAACAAAACGTTGAACTAGTTGGACATCAAAATGGTTGGACCAATTTTCAACTTAATTTTGAAACTGATAAATATTAAATAGAGTCAATATCATTTTATGTAAATTTCAATTAATTTTGTACCAATGTAAGATATGTAATGAAATGAAGGTGAAATTAAAACCAAGTTTGAAACATTGTTGTAGTTTGACAATGGTTGTTATGAATATACCAGTAAGTGTTCTAACTATTAAGCAATATCATATCACTGTCAAACAGTCATGAAACGGGGCACCCCTGTTTTTCAATGTATGGATGATATTATGTTTTTGTTAATATAGGACAAATGTGTTGTGCTACAGAAAAGCCAAAATCTCAAGTTTCACTCAAGTGAATGCAGTTATAAACTAACCATTCAGACATTGCATTATTTCTGATAGAGAATTCTCTAATCTTATTTCCAAAAGTGTTATGATATTGGTTTAAAGCCCTTCATTCATCTGGTAGAAGATCAGTGATTTGATTTTCACCATCTGTTTGAACTTCAAATAGTAACCTATCAAAGAAGCAAATTCATTTCAATATCCTCATCACATAGATGCTAAATTAGCTGCTGGCTTTCACCAATCCATTGCTTGTATATAGAGGTTATATCATACACTAGCAGCATTACAAAGAACAAGGTTGGAAGTTGGAAGAATTCCTACATATTGTGCTTGAATGGTTGCAGCCAGAAGAAGCTAGAAGACATCACTCATTTTTTGGCCAAATTGCTTAAAATCCATCCCATGGAGATTGCACCCTATAATACTCATCGCATCATGTCTTCAAATGATACAAATTATTTATTTGATTGATTTTGGTAAGTTTAGTATTATCTTTTACTTTTAATTTCTTTTTAAAGCAGAACCAAGTTATATTCCAATCTAGCAAGCATAAGCAAACATAATTCCACTGATTTTGTTTCATTTGCTATTTTGCTCATGCATGATGCATGCCCATTGTAAAAGTCATTTTTGTACATCACATAGCTTGATAAAAAAAAAAGAATTACAATATATTCTCTGTGCATATTTTGTTAATTTAGGGGGGTTAGGATAGGTAAATTGAAGACACCTTCAGGGGCTGCTATGACAAGATCTACAGTCAGTTTACGTCTGAAAGATTGAACTTGAATATCCCAGGCCCAGGATCACAGCTCAGCGTAGCTGACCAACTTGCAACAAAGAAAACCAATTTGAACTCTACAATCAATGTGTTAACAGTAACAGTCAACTGAATTTTAAATCTATTTTTAAAGATTAATTTTGACTTAATCCATCTTTCTTCCAGGGATTTTCTCAAACATAGCTTGGATTGTATACCTAATTCTCTACCAAACTCAACTCAAGGAAAACGTCTTGAAAAAGGATGACACTGATGGAAGCTACACCTACAAAACTGAGGATGTTTTTCTAGGTTATTCTTTCTGGATGCTTGTCTCTGCCAATGTATTATTGTTCAGCAATATTGGTATAGCATATTTTGCCAAAAAAACACAAGATCCGGACTTTCTTTGGAGAAGACGACGATCATTCGAGTTTGCAGAGAATCAGAACAAGGAAGAAGTGGCTGTTGGAATGATGTACTAATGACAGTATAAAGTTAGTTTGTAGGATTTGAATGACTTTATATAAACATTTTTTTTAGCGGTATTGTCATTACCTGGGGAGCACACTCCAATACTATGAGACGTGCCACCAAAAAGACCCTTATTTTTTTGTAAACTCGTTCTCATCAAATGATGACCCAGTGTTTATAGCTTGCCGACTTAAACCCTTATTTCCTACATATTCCGTCAATCAAAGACGCAAAATTTCAGAGTTGGTCAAAGACCCAGCATTTTCATCATGTGGCTCAAACTTTTATAAGTCACAATAAACAAAGCCAAGATTGTGCCATATGTACATCACCATGATACACGAGTGATCCCCTTTGCTGGTGCTCAATAATTTTTTTTCCATGGTTGCAATCTCTCCAATCTTTGAAAAAGTAAAAAAAATGATATTGTGCGCATCATATTTAGCATGTAGACATCAACTTTACCACAATTACAACAGATCTGATTTGCTTACGAATATTTTAAAATGTAACATAGGCCAACTTCAAAATCAGGGGCAATAACAATATTACACCCTAACAGCCAAACAAAAAGTAAGATGCATATTGTGCCCATTTTTACTTGACCTCAGTGACTTTCTCTTAAAGAGGATTAAGCAACAGGAACTCCCCAAAGTTAAGATTATTCTCTGACAAATGCTTTTTGCCATGGGCTACCAAATATGATTACAAGATTAAGTATTAAAATAAAAACCTATAATAAAGTTAAAATTTTCTTTACGGCATTCTTTCACTTGGAAACAAGGGCAAGCCCAGTACTTAGCTCAACTATTTATCTTTGTAAATCAAACTACAACAATGAAGCTTAAATCCTATCACTTAAGACATTTATAGAAACAGATTTACTTGCTGAACATGTTGTTGATATTGCTAAAATAGGTCAACATGCAACTTCAGCGTATATATTAAATTTCTAACCTATTTGTGGAAATATTGAGTAATTTTGATTAAAATTTTTAAAAATTGAGAAACTTCTAAACTAAGACATATAGCTAGTACTTGGAAAAAATATGTAAACGAAAGGGATAAATCCCTTTGCTACTTTGCTCCAAAGTGTTAGTAGACAGCTCTGAGCAAAATCCAATAATGGTTTAGTAGAGTAGATTCAACCCAGCCTGACCTCAATAGCAGGGTCAGCAAATTTGACACTTCTTTTCAAACTTTACCCCTTTTATTTTCAAAAACTAAGTAAAAATAAAACATATGGTATGATTGTTGAATTATAAACGTGAAAAAGGAAATTTAATCTCAAGAATTCAAACACTACCCTAGCATGCCTCGGTCACTGTGTAACTATGTTGGTGACAATGCAATCAGGTATAACAAAGTTGGCGACAATAGGACCTGTTCCTGGTGTAAACAATCCGAAACCCCGTTGGGTGCATGGCCTGCCAGGTAAACATGACCATGACCTCCTACTTTCACTGCTTTTGTCTCATTTTCAAGTTGACTGAATACTGCATTATTACCATGGTATTTAAATTTACACAATTGACCGTGAATAATGTATTGTTGTGTTGTGATTCAGAAGTATGTTCTGGTTCTAAATTTGGAAGTTTTACAACTTGAAATTGGTCGGAAATTAATGGTGTTTGTTTGTTTGTTTACCTCGGTTGGTCCTTGATGGACACATGCCATTAGATCCATGACGGTCTCTTCCAAGCTCATACAAAAGTACCAACCTGGATAGCCAGAAATGGCTAATCTATTGATTGGAAATGTAAAAGTTTTGGAAACTTCTTAGTTGAGTTGCGTTATACAACATGATGGCATGCAAATTAAAATGATACCATGTTATACATGACATATATATCGATTTTGTACAACTGGTTGTTAATTTCTATTCTAACACAACTTCAATTGTCAATATATTGGCTATAAAAGAATGCCAAGTTTTTTGTTACAATTGTTTTCTAGAATTATTGTTGAAAATGTGAAAAAATTAATAAATAGAAAGTAAAAGTAGAATTCAAAAATAACTATTACACGATCTGTGATCAATCATGAACTATATCTCTCATTTTGTTGCTACATTATAGAAGTAACCGTATAACACGTGACCGTCCATCCCAAACCAACCGTAAATGCAGCCTCTGTCATTTACACTTATTAAATACTTGCAAAGACCATGTTATAAGGATTAAAATGACACCTCAATGAACTTAACCTGATTTCCAGAAGTCAAGTTATGGTCCGTCAAAGGTTATCAGGGAGTAAAATGTATAACTGAGAAAAACGCATTCAAAAATCAGTAAGCCCTATATTTTCTGTTGATTTGTAATGAGAGGGTTTGACGTTATTGCTGCTTTAATACTTATTGTAATTTTGTAGCTCTGTCGCTTGTTTCATTTCATATTTCCGATCATTTTCTTGAAGTGAAACTTGCAGGAGTTTTTGGTAAGCGTAAGGATTGTGAATCTGTCAAAAAATCAATGTTGGCAAATTACTACCTTGACATGTATTTTCACCTGTAGCGCGAAATGAAATTTGCTGCATTTACGGCTTGTTTGAGATGGACGGTCTCATATATTATATTAAAGTCTCACTGTTTAACATTATTTTTGTCTGGATGTAGAATTTATTAATATATCATTTCTTACAAATATTTCAAAAAGTTCTTGTTTACTTATTCTTCAATAATACACATTTCATTTCACATTCAACACTCATAAATATTTCCAAAATATGTCTTGCTTTGACTGAATGGACAAGAATCCTTGTATCTCTTTATTAGTAACACTGAGCAGGAGCGGACATCCGGGCGTCTTGTTTATACCCGGGGCCTTTGTCCGCTTTAGCACAGTAACAATTGCCGACTTCCCATTCAACTCGCCAGCTCTTGGAAATTTTGAATGATTAAAGCAAATTTTACCAATATTTTGATTCCAAAATAATTTGAGATGTGTGGTATTCAAACCAAAACAACTTTACAAATAGCTCATCACTTCACAGATTTCGTTCTTGCTAAAAAAGAAAATGATGGGATGCCTGGTTGAAGTATTGATTGTTTTCAATGTGCACAAAGTCCAACACAAGTTATTTTTAGATCATTGTGCTGCATATGATGTAGGTCTGCTTTCAACTATATATAAGGCCCATAGCAAATGTTGACAACATAATAAAATACAGCATCTAGAACCATTACATAAAAGATGAAAGCAACTTAGAGCCAAGATCCAAGTCCAATTTAAATTGAATTGATTCATCCTATATCTGCCTAGATTAAGAATAATCAAAATTTCCGATTCATTTTTAAGATCAATTTCATAAAGCAACTTGGGATGAATATTCAACTTTGAATTGGCTTGGTTTGATTACAAGTTGTTGATATGCAATAGTGTACCAGATAAAACATGCAATCTGTGTGTGTAAACTTTTTGGCTTTAACAGATAGTCATAAAGTATGTCAAGATTGCATTTGTCATTAGTCTCCCAAATGAACTTGCCTCATTTCAATCAGTAATCTATAACAGAAGCAGGCCTTGTATTTTGAAAATACCTGAGCACTTCTCAAGATCTTCAGGAGTGCATTTTGTATCTAATTGTGTATAATTTCACCAGATTTAGGTGTGCTGAAAATCACACTCGACTCCTAAAGATCATTTTAGGTGTGTGATGGTGTGCTATCGCACTCCTCAAAATACAAGGCCTGACAGAAGTTATGCTTTGTCAAATATCTAGGTGCACATTCTGAATAGTCCAATTTCATGATATTTAACGTCAAATACGAGCAAAACACATGTTCCTTAAAAAATGGGTCACCTTTGATATTTATCATATCTACCTAATTTTTCCAGCACAGATTGAAGAAAGTGTGCACATCACGAAGGGGTAAACAATGTTACAGTTAGTAGAACTATGACAATACTCAAGCAAACCACATTCAAAGAGGACATCAAAATATAGTCAAAGTGAGCGATAAATCAACAAGCACACTAATATTTGATACTTTTGTTCTACTTTACTTATCAACTAGAAACAATCCTTTAAAAAGTTCAATAATGGATTATGAATTTTCAAGTCAACAGCTATGCCTATACCAGTATGATCTAACCTAATTTGTGGAATGTGGATGTACTTTTTGAACGTATACTCATAAGTTGTGAGCATAGATGTGGACTCTACTCTATAAACATATTCAAAAGTATTCAACAAGCAATCAGACTCTGTTACAAGATCCAAAGCATAATCCCTTGTATTCTACAACATTTTGAATTCAGCTGTTGGTTTTGTATTGTAGAAGAGACTAGCAATGATTGATTAAGACCAAATCACTGCATATTAATACATTTGGTACATTAATCTTTCATGATTTTGGTATTATTTTTGGTTGATTTTGTTGCTACTACATGGACAAATCTTGAATATAAGTTCATTTGAAGAATATATTCAACTTGATTGGGCACATGGTAATAATATTGGTTTATGTGCACTAATAGACTGCTTGTTGCATACTTACAGAGTATACAAGACCTTGAGAAGGCTTATGACACAGGGCGCCATGTTAATGTTGCAAGTTCAAAAATACATCCACTATTTAACTTAATTTTTAAGAACCACAAATTTCACTAACTATTATTTTCTATTTCTTCAAATTTCATATTTTTTAAGCGTGTGGCCTCTGTAGCAATGTTAACATCAATTCACTAAAATGTTCCTGCATTACAAAAATGAATTTAAACATTGCTGGAAGCATGAAAATAAAACACATGCAACAAGACATTATTGTAAATTTGACAATCTTTGGAGTCATATGACAAAACCACTAAAGTTATTTTCTACTAACAAGTTCTCCTGAAGTTTTTGTTTTGTACATCCTTCATTTGAATATTCCTGATAGTTTGCACAAATCTGCCTCTTATGATTATGAAGAGCTGCTTCAAATATCCCTTGATTGATTGAATATTTGTTTATATTCATGACATCTACCAGAGATGTAACACATGAACAATTAAATTTCCTGAAATGCATAAAAATGTGATTCAAACTGAGCAGCTTCCTATTCTTTTGCACTTGGTATAATTTCCTGAAAATACAAATATTTTGTGTACATTTCCTGAATTCAGGAAATTTCCTGAAAAGTTACATCCCTGATCTACAATACTCAGCTGTGAGAATGCCAAATAAAATTTGGGGTTTAAAATTAAGTCTAGCTACATGTATATATTACATTTATAAAGTATTTGTGAAATGATCAAGGGAAATGAATTGCATGTCAGTAATTCTTAATTTTCAATTTCTAATATAATCCAACTGTGCATTATAAATACTGCATTTTGATCCAAATCCCATCTAAATTGGGCATCTGGTTCCAGAGGTATGACAATTTTCTGAACTTAAAAGAACAATGAAAAACAAAAGAATTTCCTGCCTTTATATTGCTCTATATCTCAAAATCAATATTTCCGACATGCAACTCATTCCCCTTGATATGTCACATTTGTGCCTCGTCATATCGAAAGGTACGTTTAGGGTCCCAAAATCAAAATTGATTTTTTGGTCTCATCTGAAAGATAATATTTTAAGCTTTGAAAAGACACCTTGCTTTTGGTTATTGGATGTTTGGTTGCTAAGTTACATCCAAATTGGTAAAAGTCATTGGCTGACTCAAGAAAACTATAGTTCTGAGAAAATCAAGATTAAAATTTCTGTACTGGTAACACTTGAATGAAGAAAGGATTTTTATCTCGGTTTTTAAAACATTTGTCTTATGTTCTGGATGTTGGAATTATTATGTTCTGGATGTCGGATTATTATGATTGAATATACTTCAAAGGTAACGTTTCTGATGAAATTAGAAAATCTACCTTGGACGTGATTTTTGACCATGCTCAGCTTCAATGGCCTGTATCTCGTAATTTACTATGCCTACCTTAAGGTACCTTTCAATATGAGACAGATCACAGTTATAAATTGAACACCAGTCTCAAACTTGCATACGTGTACTAAGAGCTACCACATTTTGTACCAGCACATGCAAACAGCCAACAAACTAAATCTAATCATTTTTTTACCCTTGTTGTACATTAATATATTAAAACAATGATCTTGGGGTTTATATTCCGGTACTGGATTGTCCAAAAATAAGATGGTTCACTTTGTGCATAACCAAATCAGAGACAATATTGTATTAACGTGCTAAGTGTGAATGATAATTAACAGTGACGTAACATAAGATTGCCTATAATACTTAAGGATAATTCAAAGTAAACTTTTCATAAACAGAACTGCATTATTTGATATTAATGATCATTCATACACAAAGTGAGCCAAATGAATTTCAGTACACTCCAATTTCAAGAATGCAAACCCAGGATAAGTATTGCCTTACTCTTATAGTGCCATTGCAATGAGAGGGTTTGACTTTATTGCTGCTTTTATACTTATTGTAATTCTGTTGGTCTGTCAAGGACAGCTCGCCAGTCTGACAACTCGCTAGTCTGATAGCTCACTAGTCCGAATTATAATTTACGCTCGCCAGTCCGATTAATAAATAAGGCTCACTAGTCTGAATATCAAAAACAACTCGCTAGTCCAAATTTTTAAAATGGCTTGCCAGTCCGAAGTAGCAAAAATATATGCATATTTCTATTAGAAAATTTCAAAATTTGGACTAGCAAGCTGTTTTTAAAATTCGGACTAGCGAGCTGTTTTTAAAATTCGGACCGACGAGCATATTTTCATATTCGGACTAGCGAGCCTTCGGACAAGCGAGCTGTTTTTTTCGGACTAGCGTTGCAAGCTGAATTCATTTCAACTTTAAAACATTTCCGAGGGATAAAAAATTGTTACCAATTACAACAGTGACATGTAGCTTTACGTGTATGACAACTAAAAGAGACAAGTTTCTCCCAAATATACGTCACACAGTGTCAAAACTATGTGAGTATAAGAGCAGGAAAAGGTTTAACATTTTGACTCAATAACTTGTTGAAATTCAATATTTAGTCTAATACCAGAGTAACTCATTGTGGGAAAACTATGTGCTTTTTACAGTGACTAATAAAGATCATAGACAAATTTCTCTCGTCTGTATATATATGCCAAAACATTTTAATGATATTTCTAAAAAAGAAAAGAAAGAAAAGTGGACTATGTTTCAAATTTTGCCATTTATATATCTTGGTTGTTCATATCAGTACTCCGTATACAAAACCCTTTTTTTCATAATCCATGAGATTGGGCCATAAGAATTTTCATCAATAAAACACATTGAGGTTAAAAAACAAACTTAAGGGCCCAAATCAATGGACATGGTCAATGAATTGATGCTAATTACTTATAAAATAAATATAGCATTTCTTCTGTGTATATGTACAACAAAGTGACAAGTACAAAAAATAAATCTCAAATTATAACACATGTGCATTATCTTAACATTTGATAACATCTAGCAGCACAAGACATTTACTAACACCAGGTGAGGTTTCAGTTTTTGAAAGTTCAATCAAAATAACTTCTAATTTTGTTCTTTTCTTGGCACCGGAATTTTTTTACACAGCATGTCAGAAGAGAGGCCAAGTTTGATGGATACCCTGGTCACATAACCTTGCGGCGATGTTACGATGTGTTTACAGCGTCGGACACCGGTGACTGTGTCCGACCGGTGTCCGTTAAGCCGTAGAGACACCTGAAACATGCCGCAAGAATTTAATTAAGAGTTAAAACCCTGCAGCTTGTATACGATCTCTACAGTTATGGTCCCATAACCACCGGTGACCGACGGGCATCGCAAGCAATCACCGGTGTCATACCAGCGTTGCGGCTTATGTGACCAGGGTGTGAGTTTTGGCAAACAAAAGATGCAGTTCCAAGAATCCTATATTCTCTGCGCAATAATATATTATATACCACATTAATAAATTTAACCAAGATGATTACTCCAAATAGCTACATGTATAATCATATCGAGGAAAGCCCTTAAAAGTACTTTTAAATTACTATTTAGTGCTTTTTACGATTGATATTATTTACCTTACATACGTATCTTTCATGCATTTCACACATGAAATTACGTATGCGTCAACTTACTTGCATAAGCTTGTATATGCGTTCAAATTATAAATTCAAAGTTATCATCTTGTGAGTGCATTTTTTATTAAGATTAACAATAACAAAATTAGGGTTTTTGGGTACATTAAAAATGACAGAAATCTAACATTTATTAATGCAGTATATAATAAATTATGCAGCCTCTACGTGATGACGATTACTATTGCATGCCTACACTGTCAAATGCATTCTAAACTGGGCGACAAACAACGCTTGATTCGTAACTGGAATACAATAACTTTGGTTTGTGATTCTAAGTTTATAGAGAACTAGTATACTCAGCATCACCCATCAATCAATAGCATCAGTAATGGTTTATTCAGAGTGCTGTCACTATGCATCGATCCATCCATGCCCATCGACGCGCAGTCTTAACACGCGCTATGCACAAGTAATAGCATGTATAAAAGACAGCGCGTCGATGGGCATCAATCGATGGATATCATCAGACTCGGAATAAACCGTTAGGCACCAGAGCAAAATTAGGCCACAGCTGTTTGCGGCCAGTAACAGCCTGGCCACAGCTTTAATCGGCTTAATTTTAATGTATTTATTTGACAATTTAACTGTGGCCAGGCAGCGGCCGGCTAGCTCTGGTCTTATTTTGCTCAAGCACCTAACATACTTACATGTTGAGAATACAACCATGATTTGAAGTTAAAACCATAAACCAGTAGTCATAGCCAGACTTTAGTCAAATATAAGTCCCCCAACTCATCATCTGGCATTGAGTCATGGATTTGAATCCAGTGAGTGTGTACGGCCCAGCAGAAATGTATTTGACAGTGAAAACAGATATCCAGGGTGCACGGCCAAACTGTTTGTAATGCAACCCCTATCCTGGATTTTTGTTTAATGTGTTCAATAAATTTTTGTTTTGCCAATAGTGGTCTTGAACAAGATACTTAGCCTCATGAGCTCTTTTGATACCCAATATTGTATGCAATGCAAACAATTTGAAATTAAAACACATTTTCACAACACGATTTAATAATTTTACCACATGCAAAACTGACTCACAAAATCCACAAACAAAATTACTGTGCGAAGCGTAATTGAAACTACATACTACTACCAACATGAAAAATAATGCTCCAAATCAAATACTAAGACATAATCAATACGGAATGAACAACATAATTTCACATATGATTTTATCATCAACAAAATATGAAATGTTCAACATAATGCTATTTCCAACTTGGTACACAACAAGAAATCATAATTGAAAGTACACAGTTATAAAAAAAGTTGCAGTGATTAGTTTTTGACGTTAAATCTTGCTGGCATTTAGTCGTAATGACACGCAAGGAATGCATGCAAAGAATTTTTCTTAAGTATTCCAATTTTAAGAAATACCCAAGTGCTATTTCATTTCATTTTAAAACAATTTAGAAAAGTTCTTGATATCTTTTCAGCTGGGTAAATACTAAGTGTTCGTCATTTTGAATAAAATCACATTCATAGATAATTTAATTTAAATCTAGCTAATAAATACCATAGAAAAATCTTTTTAGTGTTATTTTGTAATTACAAAAACTCTCAAAATTGCATTGTATTGTTACTTATAGCAATACTTTGATTTGAAAAAATTAAAATATGTTATGCACTTAGTGCACAAAATTATTTAAAAAGGGTACAAAATTACCAAAGTGTGGTGCATTTGTCCATTACTACATAGACAAACCAATGACATCGATGTGGGCTCTCTTAATTCACATATCTTGACAGAAATACATGAATGCAATTCTGTTAAGGTATGTGAACTTAATTCACTTATCGTAATTTACATATCGTAACAGAATTGCATTCATGCATTACATGATAGCAATATCAATAAACTTGGCCGTGTTTTATGTGATTGGTCAAGTAGCTCCACAATTGATTCAGCATCAATAAGGCAAAAAAAAAGTTGTTTGGTTGTCCTTGACTGCCCGCCCCTATTTTCGAAACTGGAAAAAAGTTTTTACTGTACAAAAGTATACCGCGCCAAGTTTTCAGATTTCCAAAAAAGGTTTTTTTTCCTTTGAGAATTTTGATTTTTTGAAAAGTCGTTGTTTTCATTTTGTTTGCATTTTAATACTGTTTTTAAACTTGTATAAAGAGATAACTGGTACATTAGACTTATTTGCATCTTTATAGAGGCCATAATTTGGTGTAACTTCTACTTATATTTGGAAAAAATATCTTTAAAAAAAAATCCACCCGCCTGCACTTGCTCAAAAAAAGTTCGAGGACAACCAAACAATTAATTTTTTTTTTGGCCTTATAGTCAACCGGCTCAATGTAACAGCTTGCGGCTGTGTAACTTGAGTCTGCTGCGTTCACCTGCCCACGATTTCGACTTGGCTTTGAAATGCTTCAGATCTTGCAGATGCTCTTCATGGTCCATTGGCTTGTAAGTTTTTGGCTCACAGAAGTCCTGTAATAAAGACAAACATAAACAAATGAATGTTCTCAGTCAGTCATCCAGTAGCAGTAACATGGTTCTCACTTTGGTATGGCTTGATAAGTGGGACATGATCAGGGTCGATTTCACTAACATTTAGATGCATCGTAGCTACGAAGGGTTTAGCTCGTAACTACAACTAGATATCAAAAAGACTGGAAAACCCTTTGTAAGTGTTCACTGCTTCGTAAGGTATATGAATTATGCATTAGAAAAATTGAACCCTTGTTAACATTCTGTGGGGTCAAGAGGTGGTCGTATCTAACGATGGGTTTTGGTGTTACGATGGGTTAACGATGTATTTTAACGTTAGTGAAATCGACCCCTGGTTGGGTTAGGTAAATTGGTTTTGGCTGCATTTCTCAAACCATATGGTCTACACCAGGCATTCTCAATTAAATTTTGTGAAGTGCCAACTTGCAATAAATAAAAATCAGAAGTGCCACATTCCAATAGCAGCGTAGCGAGCGAAGCGAGTGGAGCGTCTAACGGGTGGGGTCCAGGGGCCCGCTTTAGACCCCCTGGTGGGGTCCAGGGGCAAAGCCCCTGGCAGGGGCCCAGGGGGCAGAGTCCCCGGAAGCTCCTGGGTTTTAGCCTTTTTTGAGTGGAAAAGAATGGCTTTCTGAGCATGTTTTGATACAGTTTTCAACAATTTCATCATTCAAATATTACACTTTAAAATTATTAAAAATGAACAAAATATTTAAAAAAAAAATCTTTACTCACCCCTGCAGCCCTAAGATATTAAGATCAATGGTAGTTCATCTTGTTTTTATGTTTGGCCAATTTTAATAACAAAATTAATAATGTATTGATTTTTTTTTAATGGGTGCCGCACGTGCGCCACTTGGGAACGTACGGCGCGCCACAAGTGGCGCGCGCGCCGCTATTTGCGGATGCCTGGTCTACACTTATGATATTTGGTAAGTGGGTGGGGCCTGCACAAAAAAAAAATCCTTGCTGCAATTTGAAAGTAAAATATTCTAATAAGACCTAATTTGCATATTATTTTGAAAAACAGGTTTCGGCTTCATCTCGTAAACCATAATGGTCTACACTCATGTATATTCTTTCAATTTTTAAGTATGCAACAAGCAGCCGATTACACACAACACATATAAACCAATATGACCATACAGGGAAGTATTTTAGTCCATATTTCTCGAATTACAACACACCATCTTGCTGAACTTCAAAAGAACTTATGTTCAATGTTTGTCCATGTGTTAGCAACAAAATTAACCTTAAGGGAGGACAATAGCCATCCCCATCATGTTCCTTGTGAAAATTCCTTTCTGGAAATGTATACTTTTATTAACTTTAAGCACTTTGTTAAAAAGTTATGGTACCTGTGGCATGAGAATGAAATTCCATGAAAAAACAAGAAAATTGTGGAAAAAACAGGAAAACAGGCTAAAAAAACAGGGAAACACATACATTTGGCCTCAAAAAAACCCCAGGAATTCCTGTTTAAACTATTTCGATTAATAGAACCCTTATTTTTTCGGGTGACACAAACCAACATGAGGGATATAACTACCAAGTCCAGTGATCTAGAAAGTCACTTTACTACCTACCCCTTTTTTTCGGGGGGCGATCAGTCTGCTATGTAGAACTCGGGCTTTCTAGTAAAGTGGTATGTGACAGTGGATATTGTGGATAGTAACCCAGAAAAAATCAAGGTCCTAGGATCGGACTAGTTTAAACAGGAAGATTCTCATGCCTGTGGTACAAAATAAACTTGCAAGCGGTAGTTCCCTCGCCTTGCACCAATGAGGTCCCGGGTTCGAGCCCTGCGCCCGGCACTTATGTGCATTTGGTTTTCAGTCCACGCTCGCTTCCGCAGGTTTTTCTCCGGGTACTCCGGTCTTCCTCCTGCATTCAAAACTGAATTTAAAAAACATCTTGGAGCCCTGTTGAAGATAAACTTCCTTTAGCTTACTTGGTACCAAGTAGGGTTTCCTTGGCGAAAGCCTAAACAAGGTGAAAAACGTAAAAAATTGAGTAACGTATTGTCCCCCTTAAATAATACCAAAATCATGAACAATTCATGTAAAAAATATCAATCATTACTAGTCTTTTACACAATATAAAACCACCAGTTCACGATTTCGCAGAATACAAGGGATATGCTATGGATCTTTTAACAGAGTCTGATTGCTTGTAGCATACTTCAAAGTTATAAAGTTAAGTGGGTGCCCCCCCCCCAAGTTATTTTTTGGCCATGATTTGAGCGTAAAATATGCTAATTCAGTACCTAATTTGTAAATTTGTTCAATGCACCTTTAAAGGACTCCTGAATCTATTGTCCCCCCCTGCCAGTTCTTGTCAGTCAACCGAAAGAGCATAATGATCTCACCTTCTCAGTATCATGAGCAAAGAATGCCTTGTAACCGCCTTCCAATATGTACAGCTCCGGATAGTAAAGTGCTGGATATGCTGTGGAATTCATCTTCCTGTCCTGGTCACGCAGGTAATTGAGCAATGTAGGGCCACGTTTGGAGGAGAATTCACAATGGAATATGATGACACGCCTCTTGTCTAGTGGAGCCATGGAATTCTTCAGAAATTTCTCTGAAATACCTTCTTTAGTATAGATATTTATTGCATCCTGAAAAAAGGGAAATTGGATTGGAGAAAAACAAGTTATAATGACATACACTTATAATGTATTTCATAATTTAAGGCTTCACTTCAGTCAGTTTTTGTGTATCTTGATAATCAAATATTTTATACAGCAAAGCATTTTCAAATACCAATTTCCACAAAGAGTGCATCACTTTTCTTCAATATTTACACATTAATGATTCCTTACATCGTTGACAACCCCTAAATATGGGCCGCCACGGCAAAAGGATGTAGCTGTCGGCTTGTACATGTTGCTCATTGTAGCATATCTGATGTATACAACTAGTATTTGGGATGTCAATTAGTGTAGAAAAATCCGTGCTGGGTTGAAATTTACGTTCAAGTACCCTCACTTTAGACTCTTCATTGAGGGGTTCAATAATGTTTAAAATAATTAAAAATGTAACTATTGAAAAAATTGGAGTTTCTTTTTATATTGAGGGGGTTCTTTTTAGTTTTTTATCATAAAACAAGTATATTACAGTTGATTGAATATTCGTATGTTTTCATAAATGAGCAGCTTTGTGTGAAAAATGGAGCAGAGGTCGGCGTTCAAACTCAAATTAAGCCCCGTTCTGCGGTAAAGCGTGTTGTACAAAAATGCATTTTCCGATGTGATTCACTCACTTTTAGGCAAAAAGTAAACAACTATTTTAAAGGAGATAGATCCATTGTTCCATTTATGAAGGACACTTTTTGGAAACCACCTCTAGTACTTCACGGCAGTCGATTAAAACCCCAGATCACCGCCCCGGTCGGAGATCTTTCAATACTTTTGCAATCCCTGGATGACACAGGACGTCTCCGAAAAAGTGTCTTACATCATTATAACCGTTAGATATGCTTGATCAAAATGGTATATTTTTTTACTTTCAACGATGAATGAATCATTTCGGATTTTCCATTTCGAAGCACACACCACAATTTCGCACGTGTTTTATAAATCTCTACCCGCAGTGCGAATAGTTCTAGGCACTGTGTACAGGAACTATCGGCATAAACATGATAAACATTGGCTGGACATTGCTAAACACGCCAAAGTTTTCTTTCGTCTTTTTGGATGGTATCAGTTAAAATAATTGTGGATTTGGTTTAATATCAGAATGTTACTCACATGCACCCCTCTTCCATGTCATTAATCCAGTAAAAACCAGTAAAATATAGTAGATGTAAGTCATTTTAAAGATTCCGGGAGTAAGTGCAGTTAATGTAGCTGTCATTATTTCCTGTACCTTACTGGATAACTTCAGTGGCTGTGCTGCGTTTATTTACTCCCATTGAACATCTGAAACACCATGTCAAATGGGTCCATTTGTTGAAATTGCACAAATGACCTCAACTTTGGGTGGATATTTTCAATACGAAGTTAGACATGGGATTTTTTTGGACGCTTAGCTACTGTCAGGAACTGGTAGAAGAAAAATATTTAAAACTAATCAGTTTCTTAGTTTGTTTGTCATTTTTACACGCCTCCTGTAAATTCCTTATGTTGACATTTTTTCTAATTTACCACTTTTTGTAGCTCAAATAGCGCCAATTTTTTTGGACAAAATCTTTAATATCTCCGGAACCGCTTGACCTACAAATGTGATCTTAGTGTTATTTTACTTTGGAAACAGAGTACAATTCGAATATGTCATGAAAACAAATTGAATAGGAACTTTAATTTTCTTGTTGATATCCCTACTAGTATACATAAGATATGCTACAATGTAATGAGCTACGTGTAGAATTCTGTGCACAAAATGAAATCAGACTGGAGGATATTAATTACCCCTATTATGGTGTTTTTTGTGAAATTTGTGAACAAATTTGTAGCGTTTAGAGAAATATTTAGTCCAGCAGCAAGGTCATATAAGATTGATATCTCTGATATATTTTTTTTCTCAACTGATAAAATATTACTCATTACAAATTGCAGAATATGATCCAGGGTGATGTGGCACTCACATTCTTGGGCAATTTTTGTAATCCAATATGGCCGCCAAAGTGTTAAAATTTGCAGTGTTTGCAATGAAAAACCCTCTAAATCCAGAAATACCAGGGTTTTTTTCCTAGGGGGGGGGGGACGACTTCGGAAGCCCCCCCCCCCCCCCGTCCGGCGAAAAATCAACAAATCCCCCCCCATTTGGCGATCGTCCCCATTTTTGAACCAGAGCTTGTCCTCCCCCCATCTGATCCGTGTCCCCGTTACATTAATTTTGTTTCTAGAACACATAAAGGATAAAAGAATATGTATACAAACAAGCAGATATCATGTAAAAACAAAACATTCTGTCTTTATTACTTCTACGACCAACTGGTGTGACTGCATGTAATGCCAAATATACTTTTATAGTATAACAGTAATAATAATAGCTCGCCAAACAATAACTCGCCAAACTGAGTCCCCCCCCCCATAAACCAAAGTCCCCGATATTTGTACCCCCCATCTGACTTCATCCCCGACGGGGACGAAAAATTTTGTGTCCCCCCCCATTAAAAATTTAGAGAAAAAACCCTGAATACTAACTGACTGCTATGCTACCACCCCCCCCCCAAAAAAAAATCCTGCCTAAATAATTTCGACAGCCAAAATATTTTGATTTTTTTATGCCTTATTGAATTTACCCTATGGTTTTTGTTGAGTGGAAACGTAAAACTAATCTAATTTATTAGATTGGGAGATTTTCCAAAATGGCACAGAGTTGGATATGCTCCTCTAAATCTATGGGATTTGTAGACTAATGCTATGCTTACCTTGATATGGCCACCCTGATACTCATATGGATATCTACAGTCTATGATGTAATACTCCCCAACCTCATCACTGAAGTCCGAGTTGATCAATCTACACACTGTCTCTGGACTTAGACTCTTGAGACTGCGATTTTTGCCTTGGCATCGAGGTAGACAATAAGGCTGAAAATTCAAACACAAAAAGAGTGAGGCTGACTGGGGAGGAAAAATAGTTTAGTTTCCATCACTTTAAATTTCTGACAGAAAAATTTGCACGATATAGAGCACAACAAAGAAAGTACAGAATATGCTAAATCATAACCTTAAAAAACATTAACATGCACACAGTTTGAAAGTTTGTTTACATTGCCATCTTGATCCTTCACTGCAATTACTTTTTCTACTCTGAAGGGAAAAACATGGTTGTAGCTACGCCTGGTGGTGACACTTTCAATAATTTTCTTAGCACCTGGTTGTGTAGCGTTAATATACAAGCACGACCTACATGTATTTCACAAATACCAGGCAACTAGGGAAGTTAAATTTTCTATTACTGTGCAAATATCTCTTTGCAGTGGTCATTATGCACAGGTCAGTCAGCATGGGGAAGCACACCTGACAAAATCAGTCACATGACCACCAATTGTAGGATACCGATTGCACTGCACTCTGGATGTACATCGTTTACATATTTACATCGTCTTAACAATTGTGATGCCGAGTTTAAATTCAATAAGTCAAGAGGTTTTTAATAGTTCCTTGTATGTTTTTACATTTGAGGCTGCACAACTGTCAGGTGGAAGTAGGTATAAGGACTGGTTCACATAGTTTAAATATTAATAGCTGGTGTCAAATTTCAATTGATGGGACTTGCTGGATGTGTGATTTGGATGAGATTGAAGATGAGTATCATTTCTGCCTAGTAT
>JXSR01S073374.1:21776-31998 GCA_000969725.1 Ophiothrix spiculata
AGCAGTGGTTGTGATGCTGGAATTGGACCTTTGCCAAGTAGACCTGGTACCTTTTCCCCATCAATATTCTGTATAATATAATAAAATATGTTAAATTTTTGGAATACAAATTTAAAAATATTATATTATCAAATTTGTCACATAAAGTGACCCAAAATGACAAATATGTTTAATTACACATTTTTTCCATTATGGGTGCTGACCATTCACAGCAGTAGTGTTATCATTCTTTTAAATGGGTTTCCCTATTTATGGGCCAATTTAGGACTTATCTTATCCCCTAAATGGTCTGTTTTTATTTCATTCTCTTTATATTTAACATGATACAGTAGCAACTCATTAATACATAACCTGATAACATGAAACTCCTGATAACACATAGTACTTTGTCAATTCCCAGGAATATCTTTTACATTATAAATTTGTTGGATAACACATAGTTCTGATAACAAGTAGCATAATGTTAATTCCTGTAAACTCAGTGTTAATGAGTTTCCACTGTACAACAGAATACTATGCTCTATTAGTTCATGTCACATAATTATTCATAACACAAACTGATGCACAGTGGAAATTCGTATAACAAAGTTGCTTTGTACAGAAAAATTGGTTCTTCATGTCCAACTTTAGTTTTTGCAGGGTTCTACAAACAATAAAGTACTAAAGAAATTGGTATAATGGTTAACTATAGGCACATCAAAAATTTATTAGACAATGTAAACAGAGATTCAGGGTGCATGACCACATTGTTTGTAAATGCAACCATTAAGCCGAAAACATACTCGGCCTCCAAACAAATTTTTCGCTACCAAACATTTGGTCGTGACGTCAAAATGACGAGTTACCCCAAACAAAATAACGTCAACACCGAGTTGAGACCAAATAAAATTTCGCGCTAGCTTGCACATGCTATTGAATTGCCATATATATTGGACCAAATGTTTGCTACCCGTTCATACTTTAAGTTCGATGGCAAATATTTGGTGGCGTCACGACCAAATGTTTGGTAGGAAAAATTTTGTTTGGAGGCCGAGTATGATTTCGCCTTCACCCTGGATTTTTATTTTCATTGCCCAATAAATTTTCATTTTGCCTACAAAAATATTTTCATGACATGAATTTTCTTGAATCAGATTTCATTTTAAGAAAGAGATAATATTAGATCATTTAAAAATTTGCAATTTTGTCAAAAATTCCTTAGTTTTTTGTTTACCTTGGATGTATCAACATAAACACTGACGGACAGAAGTTCATTGGTGCGCTGTTCTACAAGGCCTAAGTATTGCATGATTGTTTCGTCCGTTACACCCTCAGCACTTCCCAACATGTCATTGATGGTAGAGCGATCACAATTGATCTTGGTGAAGAGAGACTCCACACCTGTTAAAAAAGAGTTGAAAATTGTTAACATTTAATCTGAAGTTGGTCTCCAATGTTTTAACTCTAATTGTAAAAGGATACAGCTGCCAAGTCTTTAAGATAAAAGATGACTTATAAGCAAACGGCAAAGGGGATCCTGAACCTACTGTCAACCCTTCACTCAATTCACTTTTGATTTTGAACATGTAACACATGTATTCACCTCTCATTCACATATTTCCATACAAAATAGGTTCATTTTGAACAAATAAAACAAATCAAAGATTCATTCTGCTCTCTTCTGCACCCAAGACTCCCCATTGAGTTGACTTTTAATGCCTTTTGACCTTTGAGGAGGGCACGTTCATGCTGACCCTTGCTTGAAAATAACTTAGGTAAAATGAATCGGTCTGTAGTGATAACATAGATCAATAAAATATGATAGAAATTGTCTGGTTTATCATCTCTGATTTAACATCTAGAGTGTGACTGCTACCATTTTATAAATAGTTCTTTTATAATTTTACATAATATTGCATTTGATCTGAAAATTTTGTAGATTTTCAGGCTTAATTGACACTAAGCGGATCGTTTCTATTGGCATAGCGTAGTACAACGCGTTGTAGTAAGTCTTGCTTGCACAACAACCATGTGTGTACAACTATCATGTTCCAAAAGCGATACAAGTTGGACCAGTGTTCCCACTAAGGATTTTGGCTTAACGCCAAAACAACATGAAAGAAAAAATACAGGTTGCCGTCGCCAATTTCGTAAAGATCACCTCAAAAATGAGTGTAATTTTGAACATATTCTGAATAAGCTGAAATAAGTAAACATTAATTATAACCAAAACCCTATTTTTGACTTTCTATTTTGGGAACCCCTTGCGCCAATTTTTGAGCTTCTGCAGCAATTTTGCGGCATATGGCCTTAGCAGGAACACTGTGTTGGACTGGTAAAAGAGCTGTCTGAATTGTCTGATACAAGGTGTTTGTATCACATGGAGGATTTTGTATCATATTGAACTTGGAAGGCTTATGCCATACAGGAATAACCTTTTCAGCTATTAAACAAAAAATTGTTGCATTTTCATCTACTCAGTGATAAAAAATAATATCTTTGTCATTATGATCATGTAATTGTGATAAATACATACTTTTATTACACATTTTTTCTATTAGCTCCATAAAATAACATTTTTTCTTATCTTGGTGTGTTTGACATTTCCTTAACATTATCACACTGGACCTTTATTCTGTGCTTTTTACTTCGTCATCTAGCCTTTTAAGGGCCCTGTCAACCCTTCGTTTTCTGAAATATTTTATGCTCTGTAACTCAGCAACGGATGATTAAATCCAAATAAAAGTATATGTTTCTAGAAGCGAATTTGCATACTGAACATGATGGTGATGTCATTTTTGGACCCAAATGTGTCATTTTGGACCTAGGTCCAAAAATCAAGTTTTTTGGCCCAAAATTTTACGGGAAAGCTAACTAAATTTTGCTTTGGTGAAATTTCGAACCATTTTACTTTTTAGAATCTAGAAAGCAATATCTAGGAACGCTTTTTTCAAATTTTTGATTTTTTTCTTAGTTTTTGAGATATTGTCAAAAATTGGTCCAAAAAATCTCAAAAATCCCACTTCTGACACAAATTTTGGTGTCAGCAGTGGGATTTTGACCTATTTTCGGCAATATTTCAAAAATGAAGAAAAAAATCAAAAATTTGAAAAAAGCGTTCCTAGATATTGCTTTCTAGATTCTAAAAAATAAAGCAGTTCAAAATTTTATTAAAGCAAAGTGTAGTTAGCTTTCCCGTAAATTTTGGGGCCAAAAACATGATTTTTGGACCTTTTTTGGACCTTAGGGCCAAAATTTTACATTTTTGTCCAAAAATGACTTGACCAGCGTCTTTAGTATGCAAATTCACATCTAGAAATGTATACTTTTATATGGCTTTAATTATTCGTTGCTGAGTTACAGAGCAAAACCACTTTCTGAAAATGGAGGGTTGACAGGGCCCTTAAATACAAGAGGCCTAATCTTTCAGATTAAGCACAGAGATATCTGATGCTGATTGTGATCATCCTACCTGCTTTGAGCTGATCCAAGATCTTATTGACACTCTTAATCTTGCTATTGTACTCATCTGCATCTTTGGATGCCATTGTTTGTTTCTCCTCAAGGTTTTTCAAGATGGCTTTGCGTTGAGCCTCCATCTCAGATCCCTGGCTATCAAACTGCCTCATCTCATCTTGAATCTAGTGAATAATCAAATTGAAACTAAAATTAACATCTACCAGAGCTACTTGATTATTGGTTAACATAAATCTTCCATCATGACTTGATTCAGCATGGTTAGGGTTAGGTTTACAAAAATTCAAAAATTTGGTACACTAAATGGTGCGTTCAAAATTCATCAATCAATATTCTAAGCTCAACGTCTAGTCTGCAGTCATTACTTTACATTTAAAGCATGCCATAAACTAGTAGTGTGTTAAGACTACACATACACAGACATCAAGCAATGACTATCAATGGATTCTTGCACTATATATACTGGTCAGGACAAGGTGAAGATTCTTCTTGTTTTATTGTTTGGGGAGCAAGAATTTCCCCACCCTAAATTATTTCATTTGCCCTGGTTTGCCCCCGCCCCCAATTTTGTTAATTCCAATGCTGCCATGGATTAGCACATTTATTCACTCGGGTCTGGGTAAGAGTGAATGTTTTCATATTGATTGCATTGCATAAGTATTGCAATTTGTAGAGCTGGGTGAACAAAGGTCTGTCCAGGACTGAATGACATGGCTCTGGTGGGTTTAATCTACTTTCAAACTCGTGTAGTTTTGTAGCTTTGTCACTGCATGACATGTATTTTTGCAGAAACTCGTCATTCCAGTTGTCATGGTAGCAAAAGCTTCAAGTCCCCGAGATAATCAACACTGTCAAAATTTTGTTGCATGGCAAGATTTTTCAAGTTGACATGAATTTAACTGTCAGAGCGACATGAAGCAACAAAGCTACAAAAGTGTGAAACAAAACAAGCCGCACAGAACTACAAAACTACAATAAGTATGAAACAGCGTAAGAGTGTAAGCAAAATGCCTCGTGTGCGTGATTGTGTTTGGATGTCTACGTCTTACTTCAATGGGTAGATAGTTTTCAGAAATTCAGCTATAAGGATTCACACTAGCTTTTTAAATCCGCACCTTTGTATTGTCATAAAAACACAATGACTGAAAAAAGCACTGTATTTGACCCGGGGGGGGGGGGGGACTCAAATTTGGTTTGGGTAGGGACGTGCCTCTGGGAAATTTGGAAAGCCACCCATCCAAATACCAATTTTTAAGAAAAATTGACCCATCCATATACCAAATCATCTACATTTAATCAAAAATCTAATTTTTTCTGTCCAAATTTGCTCTATTTTAGCAAAATTTTCTAACATTTTGATAAGAAATGTCCAAATTTGCGGCATTTGGCGCAAATTTCCGAAAATTTTGAAAGGAAAACCCATCAAAATACCTCATTTTGCAAAGAAAAAGGGCCGATTGGAATACCAGAAAGCCTGATTTTGCTACCCGAATTTGCGGCACGTCGCCATAACCCCTTTTGTACTAAGTAGCCCCCCCACCGGGTATTTGATACCCACCTCAGCAATTTGGTCTTGAAGCATCTCAATCTCATTGTTCTTCTCATTGACATAGTTGAAGAGTGCAAAGTTCCTGTCTTCAACCTCGATGAATTTCTGCACAAGTTTGTTGAGGTCCGTCTCTCCTGTGATATCTGAGATAGTCTGGAATGCCGCCTCATACGCCTCAATGGAGTCCTCCTGTCTCTCACGGCGCTTCTTCTCATCCTCTTCAGCCTCTGTGAGAATCAAAGTGGTTTTAAAAGGTTATTAATAAAACTGTCATTTCTTTTCTAATGCATTTCAATAGAGTAGAGTTGGTCATGTGAGTGCAGGAGAGTCGTATCTGCAATGGCTGCCATATGTGATTTTATTTAGCATCATGTTGCTTGAATGTGAAAAACTCTAAAAATTTCCCTGCCATATGTTCTTCAGGTGACACAGTCACCTGAAGAACCATTTCAAGAGCCACTGACCCAAGACTGGACATCCTACAGTGTGCAATGAAATTTTTTGTCAAATGGCAGCTATTGCAGATACGACTTTCTTGCACTCACATGACGAGTTATGCCTATTCATGACTAGCAGCAACTAAATTCTTTTCATTAGAAACCATTTAACTGCTAAAGCAAGTTAACATTATATCCATTTTGACTGCATCCTGGTTCTGCCATCCCCACACTACCCCTTCCCCGGTTCTACCTCAACATTTCCACACTTTGTAACGTGAGTGCAGGAAAGTTGTATCTGCAATGGCTACCAAGTGTTTATTTTACATCTTATTACTACAATATGAAAAGTCCCTTAAAATTTCTCTCCCTTATGTCAGTCACTCTTGAAATGGTTCACCTGAAGAACCAATTCAAGAGCCACTGACCCAAGACTGGGCATTAAACAGCATGTAATGGAAATTTATGAAACATGACAGCTATTGCAGATACGACTTTCTTGCATTCACTTGACGAACTAACACTATAAATTTCAAATCAAACTACCATTAAACAATTGACTAGCAAGTCTTAGTTGAAACACAATTCCAAATATGATACGTTGCCAATAATTGACATATTTTAGGTATAGTCAAACAGTTAAGACCTATTTGGTTGGTCTCAAATAAAAATTTCTTGAGATAATTGCAATAGCTTGAAACTAACTAATCAATGAAAGTAACCATCAAAATTAAAATTTAAAAAAAGAAACAACAATTAAACCTGTGATCATAAACATTCCTAAATGATACATGCATGGTGAATTTCAAATCCAAATCATGTTCTAAAAAATTTCAAGGCACTCAAAACATTCCTAAGACACTACCTCGTTTCTGGCGGAGAGCCACCAGGAGTTCATCTTCTTCGCGCTCCTTGCTTTTGATATTCATAAACTCCTTGAGTTTACGGTCATGATCGATAATTCTCATGAGCTCTTTCATCTCGGCGTTGTATTGAGCGCAATCTTTGTCGGCTTTTTCTTTCAGTAAGATCATCTTAGCTTGAGCCTCATCACGAGCATCGTAGGCCTGGGTAGACTGGTCAATCACCTCCCCGATGGCTTGGCGATTATCAGCACTCTCCTGTAATTAATAAGTTGGAATAAAGTATAAATTATTTCTAATCTACCCCAATTAAGTTAAGTTGTTCACCTGTACGTTAAATCCAAGCTCCTTTGCTAACAATTCTAACAGCCAGTACAGTGGAACCTCGATAACACAAAATCTGTTAACATAAAAACCCTGATAACACAAAATAGTTGTTTGGTCCCAGTGTGAATTTATTATGCAAATTCAGTTGGATAACACAAAGTCCTGATAACACAAACTAAAATCATTGTCCCCAGTGATTTTGTGTTAACAAGGTTCCACTGTATATCCATCTCTATTTCATCAGCATATCAGATCAATTTTGCTTCAACACTTAATTATAATTTAAGTTCATTTTAACAAAACCAAGGTTGTAAAAAAACACTTGTTATTGACAGTTTCGAAAGTCTTGATCAACTCTCAGGTTATAAAAACACTTACTCTTGACAGTTTCAAGTGTCATAATCAACTCTCATCTTCAGAGTGGACCATGACACTCAAAACTATCAATAGTAAGTATTTTGGTACCCTTAGTTTTGATATGATGAACTTTAATCAATGTTCTACATCAAACCTGATGAATCTATTCAAGGAAACATATTAATATTATATAACATACGCATTTAAAATAAGCAACAAACATGATGGAAAACTTCAGGGAGATCTGCCAAAACAGATTATTGGGACTTATTGATTTCAGAGAACACCTTTGCAAATGGTTCAGAATAATCATAAGATGAGATGGAGAGAACAGGGTTCGACTTTACCGTCGGACCGTCGGTCCCGACCGACAGAATTTCGGAAGGACCGACCAGTTCAGCAATGAGATGGTCCTTCGGTCCGATCGTATTTTTAGGCTGTCACTGATTTTGGAATTAAAAGTCCTTCTGCCTTAAGGACCTGTAAATTTAGTGAAGGACCTGTGGATTTTGAGACTTACTGGTCCTTCTGTTCTGTGGATTTAAAAGTGTAAAGGCAACCCCTGAGAGAAGTCACCTTAGAATCCCGTGTCCTTACCTTCTCCAGTCGTTTACGTATTCCTTCAAAGCGAGTGCGCTCTACCCTCAGACTGTCAATCTCTTCTCTCAAGTCCGCGTTTTCTGTCAACATTGAGTTGAAGCCCTCATTTGCCTGAAAGAAAAACACACAAATAAACTGATTGGTTATTGCTAACTCACTTCATCATCATCAGTCATATTTTCTGTTGTCTACAGTCAATTTCCATTCAGTGTTGACTTGTCATTGGAATAGGTTCCCAGTAAGCCTGGTATTTTTGAGCGGGGTTATGGGTACTTTTTTACTTTTCCTATGTGTTTTGGAAAAAAAAACCTTTTAAGAATTTTAGGATGTAAGATTTGATGTCGGGTAAATGAATGACCTACTTTGTGTCGGGTAAATGAATGACCTATGTCGGTGAAAATACCAGTGCAATCTCCACCTGAATATTCTCTTGCTATCTCACGGGGTATGTGCCGACTTGCGTGTTTCTCAGCAAGAGTGCCATGTGTCGCCACTCATATTTTTGCTTCCAATTTCGGGTACCCAACTGCCCGCCTGAAAATGTGTTGGGTACCCGGGTACAAAATTCCCCCAAAATGCCAGGTTTAGTTGCCAGCTAGCAGGATTTTTGAAGATGTCACTGACATTTCAATAATCACTATGTGCCCATTCAAAATACATGTCTTCTTTGGTGAATTTAGTGATATTAATGAATCAGCTGCCATGTGAATATAGGTCTTCTCTCTGCCCTTTAACAGATCTTTTACGGCAACTAAGTGTGAATGAGTGTCTCATGATCGCAATGCAAATCTGTGCTGAAACGACATCATTGTCCAGTAAAAGGGCATCAGAAGAAGCGATCCAAGCTTAGTGGAATAATATACAAATACTGAATGCCTGAGAGTGCATTAATACAAAATATATCATGAGGTCAAATTTGGGCTTTTCTATTTCATGAGGCGTAGCCGAGTGAAATGGATCAGTCCAAATTTGACCGAATTATATATTTTGTACTACTGCACGTGCATACGCATTTAATGTTTGTTTTATATCATGATATCACACAGGTTAGTTTCATGCTGTGCAATAGTATAAACTATTGCATGGCAAAAATCACTGTAATCATGATACAAAAACAGTTATCTCAGAGATGCCAGTCTGTATCTGTTATAGCCTCTGTCATTGATCTAATTAGATTTGAACTATCGGAAAAATTATACTTTATAATTAGGTCCCATCAAAAACTGGACCCTAACCCTTTACCAGACTCACTAACCATGACCCAACCTTAACCCTAAACAAACCATAACACAAAACCCTAACCCTAAAACTTTGGATGGGACCTCAAGTATACTTAGTCCGAACTATGACAGTAACCAGTTTACCTGATGGAGTCTATTCTCCTTAACCCGTATTGCCTTCTGTGTTTTCTGAGTATGCTGAGAACTAGCATGGACTCCACCCATCTGTTTGTGTTGTTGCTTGATCTCCTTCTCTTTGGCTCTGATCTTAGCATCCAACTCCTTCTGCTTGTCTTTTTCTGCCTCGATGTCACGATTATAGTTATCTGTAAAAAGAAGCGTAGTAAGTTAAGTGTCAATGGAGTAAGACGGATTTTACAGGTCTTCAAAAGTCTCACATCATCATGATCATCAGATTACATTAAGGCCAAAAAAAAATATTGTTTGTTTGTCCTCGCCCGACCGACCCTCAAAATTTGGCCCGACCGTGTGCTTTATAAAGTTTTTATTTTTATTTTTCAACTCTTATTTGAGGATTTTTCATGCAAATAGATATAAAAATTCACCGAGAAAGTCTTCAAATCTTAAAAATATGATATGAATTGACATGAACTGTATTTTCTAGTTTAGAAGACCTCTTAAGAATCAGCAGTATATTGTTCTCGTAAGTTAAGTTTATTGTTTGTTCAATTTTTCAATTCATTAAGGTTAGTTTCATGTACATTTATTACAACAACAAAAAAGACCTACCAACCCTACCTTTTCAGAGGCCGTTATGGACAAACAAACAATTTTTTTTGGCCTAATCCAGACATATTAGATCAGTTGACCAATCTAGTGACCTTGACTCATATATTTGGTTCAAGCACCATTTGAAGATATTTGAAACTCGACACTCTCTGAAACAGTGTGTACATAGTACTAAAATCAAAGAGAATTGAAACAGGCTTATTTTCACACCTACAGACTCTATAATAGTGCAAATGTGCTGAGGCAACAGAACTCCAAAACCCTGGTATTTAAAACTACTCTACACTTGTGTGTATGAGAAACTTTTCTCATCATTTAATTATGAGAAATAATGATAGTATTCAATAAAAAGAACAATATTATTACCTTACATTTCAACCGTAATGATTTACAGTGCGATTTACAGTGCTTTAGAGACACATCCACATAAAAATATAGCGTCTTATTGAAAATTGCTGAGAATTAAAGGACCAAAACTCTCATTGTTTTTCAGTTTCTCATCAGGGCTAGAAATTCGTTCACTGCTGCGAGAATCTTATTGGATTCTTGCAAATCTACTAGGGGAGAATCTTGGCAAGAATCTTTGGGCTCATTCTCAGATAAAGCGTGCAACTTTGCCGTTTTGGTGTCGCTCATGTTCGTGTTACTAGTTTAGCGTTGTTA
>JXSR01S073375.1:43813-54637 GCA_000969725.1 Ophiothrix spiculata
CTCGAGATATTTTGAGAAGAAAAAATATGAAAATAATTTACCCATGTCACTTAAGGGGCTCCGTACATATACGTATATATATATGCGTATATATACACGTACTAATACACTGAATTATTTTCAAGACACTAGTAAAATCCTCATATGGGACGCCCAAACAATAAATCAATTGTACCCACGCAATTAATACTGGTTAACTAATGACATCTTATATAAATCACCTAGCTATTGAATATAAATATTTGAATAAACTACATACTCTGTAAAATCTTAAATCCCAAGTATAAGTCATTGACATTGATCAATCATGTAATTTACCAGACACTCAAATCTTGTTAAAAGTTCATTAACTCTCTCGTTCTGATTTACATATAATATTTGCCAAGCAATATAATATCCGAAAAACAATATTATTTTTCTCGCATTTCTTTTCATATGGATTCAGGGTTTATATATAGAATAGATCTATAGGTAAATAAAATTGCGGATATAAGCGACACTGTACTTGGAAAGAAAAACAGATTATTCATTATCATATACATGACTTAAGATAATTTTACTAGCCTTGACTAACTCTTAATGACATAAGCTAAATTTATGAGGTTATTTTTGTGAAACTGCATATGCAAAATCTTGAATGATAAAGGCTAAAGAAGTCAAAATACCGTATACTGTGTTTGTTTGTTTATTGGGTTGTTTAATTTGTTTACGTTTTTGTGCATGTTATTATGTTTGAAGAATTAACAGTTGACATGTTCAACTCCAAAAAAGTTTTTTTCTTAGCGTCACATATGCACATATGCCAATGTGAAATGATCAAGATCGCACATAACATACGCAAAATATAATTTTGCCGACGACGACATCATCAATGATTGTATAATGAAGTGAAATGCAAACTAGAAAAAAATTATAATCTATGGCGTCAAAAGTTGGGCATCGGTTATTGGGTAATTGATGATTAGAATACTAGAGAATATTTCTTGTAGAATTTAAGACTCAAAAATTCAATTTATAATTATATATCAATGTTGTAATCATATTTGTCAGACGTGTTTTCAACAAACTTTAAACTTCTGTCAGCAGTTTTATGCCATTTTATTTTGTTTAATTTATTTTGTAAACCACTAAAAGTTATATAGAGCATTTTGTGGTTTTATAATAGTTGTGGGCACTTCCTGGAGACTTAATGTAGAATGCAGTTATGTCACCAATAGTTAGTCGGTAAGTTATTCAAAAACATATTATATGCCTTATCAATGCTTTAAAACAATGCCAGATCGATGAAAGTTCTTAAAAATAGTTTTGCTTAAGATGAACGGCTTTAAATAATATGATTTGGCAAAAGCAATTATTTTTTTACCCACTAGTATGTATGTTAACAACTATTTGATGTCCATAAAACACTGAGCCAAAATTAAATCTACGGCAAATTAAGCACATTATAGCTTCTGCTTAAAGATCAATAACCAGCATACTTATAACGATGCAACTTGTAATGACCACACGTTTGGACATCACAAAATGGGATGTTGAAGCAATTAAGACGATTGGAACTGACATATCCGTGACAATAAGCGTCAGTTACAAGCTTAATAAAGTATTTGCAGCAGTGAACATGATTTAAAGGTATACGGTTTTGTGGAATAAAATATATTTATTGGTATTTCAAGATATTGTTTTACTACATACAGATATAGACTTATTGAAAGTTACGTATGTATGTATAGTTTACATCATTTGCCTTAACGAGTACGTTTACGATGAATAAATTAAGTTAGAGGAAGGCATGATCATTGAGCTATATGATTGAGCACATTTTATTGATCGAATTTTTACTTAGAATGAGTAGTATTATAGATATTCACCAGAGGCAATAAACTTTATTGAATGAAGTGAGTCAACGGTAACGGCGTTTGATCTTTGAACAAGCAAAGGACACCTTTAGCTATTGTATTTGATAAATGTAGGCCTATTTCTTTTAAAAAATCAGGACGACACAGATTGAGTCGGTATCTGTTGGATACAGGTTAATCGTGAATTTAAGTCTTGGTCAATATATCTTTCTATAGCGATTATGGTATGCCTGTCATACTACCTTAAGAGTATTATTTCAGTCATGGAATCACCATTCAATCAGATAAGATCTATTTTATAATAAGTGGTTATGCAATATAAAAATCCACGGTGCTCCGATGTACCATCAACATTGCAAGATCAGATATCTATGTGTTTAAATAAAGTTAAACACAATATTCTTTTAAAACATAAGGAAATGGTGGCTTATTGGATGAGACTCTTTACTTTTATTCTAAATCTAATTTACATTTCAAAACAGTCTACATGTTTATATATAATTTTTTCACTCTCAATAATGATAGATTTCTTTCTGTCTACGAGGGAAATTGAGATCAATTGTTTTTAAAGCAGCAAGAGGCACGTCAATGAAATAAAATACCCAAGTTGCAAAGTTACATTAAATTGATTCTCGAAAATTTCGCCATCTGTCCATAATAAAGTTTTATGGTGATGAGGAACTCGTCTCTAGTTTTCGATATATTGAAAACACTCAATTTGCGTCTTAAAACCAAATTCTTAAAACATTAGGATTATTGTGTGACATAATTCAATCCAACCTCAGTCACATATAAATCATTTTTTTGATAAATCATTTGGAGTGTTTTGTATTTCGCAGTGTACATTTGGTGTACGCCGTCATGTTTGGTCAGACTGTACTATTTTGTTGATGAGATTGACAGTCCTCTTGGTGTTTCTGTCAGATCTATTTACCTTGGCCTTTTAATACATGCAATTCAAAACCGGAAGGTGGCAAGACTTGACCAGATATCAGATTTCATCTTAGATAAATACCAATGATACAAATCCATGGAAAAAACAGGTCGATTAGAAGATAATTTGCTTACCATGCTTATAGAATAAAGATATAGCATGTGAGTCTTGGCATCGGCTGAAATCATATTTCCACGCAATGTTTTGCGTGGTAAAACAAAACAAAATCACCCGTCCAATAATATTATATACAAACTTTCATACTGTATTTGCTTTGCGTATTAGTTTCAAATTTTATTATAATGGTATCGTTTTATTTACTATTTTTAGGAAGTAAAAATTGCAATTGTGTACATTACATATGTTTCTAATATTTCTTGAAAAAAAAGAAAAAAGAAATCCGTGCTCAACATAAAAGACTCAATATATATTTAACCTAAGGAAATCCGTGAGTCTCACAAGAGCAACTCTAGTGGCGAAATCCAATCTTGGTTCTTTTTATGTACTAACCTCTATCTGTAAGTGTCCAACCAGAAACAGAACAGTACAGGTTATTGCGTCGGATGCAGAATGGGATAATGCCGTTTCCCCGGGGAGACCACTCGAAAAAAATGGTACTCGTCAGAATACCACAAAAATGGACCCTAAATGGTGCATTTGTTGATAGTAAATTCTACCCCTAAATGCCATAAGACAGTGCAAATAGTACCCCAAAGATCATAATGGCCTAAATTTGTACTTTGATTAATCTATGACAAGCGACCATTTGGACTAAATAATAAACAATATCTAAATTTTATATACTAAGTATTAACAGTGCTGTAATAACACATCCGTAGACGCTTAAAATGCTGAACACAATATAATACATTTATTTAACTCTGACAAAAATCTATCTGTGGCTTCGTTGTTAAACCAGCCTTTAAGTTTGCCCAACCTGTAGTTTGTTGATGATAATGTCTGGAATTATGATCAATTGTAGTCCTCAGGTCACTTTAAAGTATTTTTGTCAGACCGTTTTACCTTGGAATAATACCAAAGTATTACAGCAGGAATACTTTGCTAATACTATTCACCAACCGGAAGGAGGCAGGATTCGACCGGGTATGATATTTCATTTTAGACAAAAACCAATGTTTCAGATCTACAAAAAATGGTCGAGTAGAAATAAGATTTAATTACTAAACAAGTATTTCTGACACACTTGAGTTGCAAATTCACGAATTTAGGGACCGTTTACAAACACTTGTTAGGGGGGAGGGGGTTGGGGCTAATGCAAAAATAAATTATCGGGGAAAATTACCCCCCCCCCCCCCCTCTTTTCGATCTCGAAAAAAATCATGCCCACCCACCCCTTTTTTTACGACAAAAATTAGTGTTCAACCCCATAGAAAAGTATGTAAACACGATTTTTACTGGAAATTTTTTTCAAGTCCCCCCTTACGAGGGTGAACAATTTTAAAGCCACCCCTTTTTTTGCATCAGCCCCCCTAACAAGTGTTTGTGAACAGTCCCTTATGAAAAAATGAGAGTTACCAGTGGTTAACAGAGTTTTTCATTTCTTTGTACGATTATCTCCAGAACGTCTGGGTTTTTTCGCAGTTGCATACACAGCATTTTCCAGGTGAAAATTGTAATTGGTTCTGACTATTATTGCATATATTGTTATCTTTTACAAAAATTAATGATAAACTTGTCATATCTATCAACTTTCTAAAAAAACAAAAGCCATATTGTGCCATTTGTGACCAATAAACATACCGTCCCAAATTTAACTTAATTATTGGGCCCCACTTTCACGAGGTTCAATATGAATTTAACCCACGGAAATTCGCGAATCTCTCAAGGGAATGGATAAGTTTTGCTTAGGTCCAAAAGACTGTTTAAGCCTCCGTTATATTTATATCATGAAATTTCGGAGACTTTCAGGCATTGGCTTTGTGTTGATCATTTTCAGTATAAAATTGCAGAACACACTAACCCAGTAACAGTTAAAGGCACTGCCTTTATAACAGATAAATAAGTGACCTATGGAAATATGTCTCTAACATACTACCTAACTTACATGTCTGAAATACCTCAAAGCATTGAGAAACACCTTTTTTCATCGGGGTCCCTTACCATGTTTGCATGAATGCTCACAGAATTGTTAAGCTTAAGGATAAAATATGTAACGTGTTTGAAAACGATCTATCAAAATGTTTAAAACGCCATACAGTAAGATCAATTACACTGAAATTTAAGAGGCTCTATGAATAAAGATAGGGAGAGAATGCAAAATTCATATTGGTTATTCTTATACTTATTAGTTTGCAAATTACTTTTGATTAACTTTAAGATAATACTAAGTTGATCGAATGTTAACTTTGATACATCATACATTTCTAAATGTAAAAATGAAGTCTATCTTACACACGCCATATGTGATTTTCAAATGTTGTTAGAGACTATAATAATTGTGAGATCTAATGTAGTTTAAATTACAGACTTTTAACAAGGCTTTTATAAAAATTGTATTTCAACTGTAAAGGCAACTGACTTTGTTGTTAGCTCATCAAGATTGTAATTTAAACTTTTCATATAACTTGTTTCTATCAGTTATTATTTTGATGGATAATTTACACGCTGTATTATATTGTGAAAACAATGATTTTTAAATGAGGAAATCACGAAAATATAAAGTGTTGCATTTATTGTCACTAAATGTGATTATGATAGGAAGTAAATCTAAAAACACTGAGCGCAATTTGAATATCTCTCTAATTAATCTCAGTTTATTTTGTTATTGTTTTGTTCTTAGTATTAATAAAAGATTTAAACATATCAAAGATCAGCAGGCATTAATTAAATGCAGTAAAATACTCTTAGAATACTTGTAAAAAAACCTTTGGGACGTTAAACCACTTACAGCGTACCCACGCAATTAATATATGTTAATGTAAATATTATTTTCTTATATAAATCGCCGTGTTATTAAATATAAATATTTGAATAAACTATACTGTTTAAATCTAAAATCTGGCACAATAAAATTGTTAAGGTTTAATAGCCCCAGGTATAAGTCATTGACACTAATCGATCATGTAATTTACATGCCACTAAATATTTGAATAAACTACATATACTGTTTAAATCTAAAAGCTGGCACAATAAAATTGTTAAGGTTTAATAGCCCCAGATATAAGTCATTGACACTAATCAATCATGTAATTTACATGCCACTCAAATCTTGCTAAAAGTTCATTGCCTATCGGTCGGCAATTTAAACATTATATTAACCAAGAAATATAACATATCAACCCTATACAGGACACGAAATTAATTTTCTCACATTTCTTTTAATACTTTCAGGGTGAATAGAGTAGATATGCATGTGAATAAAATTGCTGAATTAAGCGATAGGATAGCACTTAAAAACAAATAATTAGATAATAAATATTAATATCATATGCATATTTTACTTAGAATATTCTATATTGGTATCATCGAATATTCTAAATTCCATAAAAACAACATTTCTAAACCGACAGCAAATATTTTTTTCCCGAAAGAAATATATGTTGTCAATCTCTATTGTATAATGATTTCCAATGAATTTGATCAAATCAAGTGATTTCACCATATCTCTCGTAACGTTACTGTTGATAGCCCTGTTTACCACAAGAGAAGATATATGTGTATCCCATCATGCATTGCTTCCTATGTGAAATTTTGTACAGGAAATCATGTCAGTAGTTAGTGATAAAATATCCCAAAATGCAAGATAACAACCGTTAACTTTAAATTATGGGCATTTCACCACTAAATAATCACATGATTTCCCATAAAACAATTCCACATGAAACAATGCATAATGGGATTCACACGACATCTTCTCTTGTTGACTACTGTCATATGGAAATCCTTTTATCAGTATAATGCTAGTCTCCGTTTTATGGAAACCACTATGTTTGCGTTTCATTCTATTTGTGACATTAATACTTTGTGACTGAAGCTAGGGTTATTTTGTTATCAATCAAAATTCCAAAACACCTCATTGCATTATTCATGTTAAAACATGGGTGCAAGATCAATGAAAGTACTTTTCAATATTCATTCTTATGGTAAGTACATTGCTTTCAAAGCTTTACAAATCTCATCTAACCAGTAGGAGGGGTTATTCCATAACGCCTCGGCTGATTTTAGTGTAGTGATCTTGTTATTTTCGGACAAGAGAGGATGATACCTACCTAGCTGTTGTAAAATCAAGTTCATTGAGCTAGGGTTACGTTTGACATCTTAGTTAAAATGGTGCCACAGAAAAAGGCCGAGGGTTAGAATATATAGTATGACTTGGTAGAAGCAATTACACGAATACCCAACGATAAGTATAAAAAGATTTTTGGTAGTGCTCACAAAAGCTCAACTGAAACCTTGGGAAAATTATGTAGTCCCTGTTTAAAGATCAACCAGCACAACAAGCATATAATAATCTGTTGACAATGCGACACTTGTAATGACCAGACGTTCGGACATCACAAAATTTGATGTAAAAGTGATTACGAGGATTGGAGCTGACATATCCGTGACAATAAGCGTCAGTTACAAGCTTAATCAAGTCTTCGTAGCAGTGGATATGATTAAAGGTACTCAAAACATTTGAATGAGAAAGTTAAGGACACCGTATATAGTATAATGAAACACAAAAACCCCTGCATACAATGCACACATCTTTTGAATTACCGTTTTTATGGAGGCAAGATGTATTAAGTTGTATTTCAGATACTATTTGTCTAATTGAGTTATTGAAAGGTACGTATCATATATACCGCTTCATCATTTGCCTTATCGAGAAGATTTACTATGGGATACATCTGTATATTAATATTCAAATTTAGACAAAGGTATGTTCAAGTTTACCAGTGTTTAAAAAATATTATTAATTCTAAACTTCACTCTCTGCTATCATTTCAGATAATCAATTGATGTTTCGCTTGTCTTGCGCCTTGCTAAATATTTCTAAGGCTTTAAATTTGATTAAACACAAGACATGTTTATGGAAATAAATTTCATGATGGAGCACATTTTGTCGACGTAATTCTACTTTAATCAATACTAGCAGATGGGAACCAGGGGCAACTAGTGATTGAATGAAGTCAGGGATTCGGTGAACGGCGTTTGATCTTTGTATATACAAGTAAAGCTATTATATTTGATTAACGTTTTCTCCCAAGTGTATAATTCGAAATAGGTATTGGTGAGACAGATTGAATCGACATCTTTGAGATACATGATTGCCGTGAATTTCAGTCTTAGTCCATCCATGGTTGGCATGCTCATTCCTGTTAAAACTTAACCAAAACTGGATCATTGATTGAACATTCAATCAGATAAGCTGATTTTGAACAAGTAGTTAAAGTACGCAATATTTGTTGTTCAAAAGGTACTTATATTAATATTGTTTATAATACGACCAACTACGAAGCTCATTTAGTCTCGATCGCAGAGGTGGAAGAAATCTATTTCTTCAAAATTATTATAGATAAAACTAATAATAGAAGTTGATTTTTTCATATGATATTAGCAAACAGTTCAATTGATAGATATGACGTGGAAAAGATAGTCTGATTGTGTGTAGGAATGACTGTGCACGGCCTTTTTTATGATTATTATTAACACAAAAACGTCAACACTTTTCCAAAGCATTGGCTTATTCGGTGTTAACATTCATCAGGTTACTGATTAGTAATTGTTTGGTTTGAAAACCACGATATTCTAACATACTGTAAGACTTCCTGTCAATCAAACGATGGCTTATTTGAAGACGAAATTGTGTGTTTGCCCATAATCTATTCGTTTACAAAATATGTATTTACTTTTGCTCTATTCTAATTTACATTTCAAAACTGTCTATATAACTATATCATTGTAAATAATGATAGATTTTATTCTCTCTGCTAGGGAAATTGAGTTTTAACTTCTTAAAGCAGTAAGAGGCAATTCTATAAAATGAAATACCTAATGTGTAAAGAATCATTAAATATCGATCCCTAGGAATTCCGCCATCAGTACAATAAAACTTACTGGCAACGATGAACTCGTCTGTAATTGTCTCTATATTTAAATAGACATTCTCATGTAGTCCCTTATATTTATCCGCAAAATCCAAAATATTGCATTTTAGGATTATTCATGATATTCGATTATCAAGGACAAGATATTATTTGTTTCCTCAATTGTTTTTTCATTTTGTAGAGTGGCCAATGCTTCATTCCTTGATCCGAAACAGTCTTCAACTTTTAACTTCGTGACTACGGATTATCATAAGTTAAAAAAAAACTGAGAATATTCAAATTTTTTACCAAGTACATATTTTATTAAAAAGAAAACGATTCATTTCTTAAGAAAAATTTACAGTTTCAACCTTAAAAGATAATTACATGATATCAAGTTAACAGTTTACATCAGTGTCTGTATTTTGGCCTCGTTTGTAAAATAGATAGATTTATATGTTGTGACGAGCGACCATTTGGACTAATAATTGACAATATCTATCTACTTAAGTATTAACTGTAATAACACATCTGTAGACGCTTTTCAGATGTTTTTTACTGAATTCAGCATTTTAAAAAATGATAAATCCAATATAAAACATATATTTAACTCTGACAAAAATATATCTGAGTTTAGCTGTTAACTAGCCTTTCAGTTTGATCAGCCTGTATTTTGTTGTTAATAATGTCTGGAATTATGATCGATTGTAGTCCTCAGGTCACTCTATGGTGTTTTTGTCAGGTATTTTTACCTTGGAATAATACCAAAGTATTACAGCCAGAATTCTTTGCTTATACTATTCAGGTAGACCGGGTATGATATTTCATTTTAGACAAATACTAATGTTTCAGATCTATAAAAAAAACCATCAGGTCGAGTGGCAATAAGATTTAATTACTAAACAAATATTTCTGACACACTTGAGTTACAAATTCACGATTTAAAAAAAAAAAAGTGAAATACCAGTGGTTAACAGAGGTTTTTTTTCTTTGTACGATTATATCCAGTCTCAAGAACGTCTGCTTTTTTACCAGTTGCATACACAGCATTTTCAAGGTTAAAATTGCACATTTTTACGAAAAAATAATGATAAATTTGTCATATTTATCAACTTTCTAAAAATCAAAAGCCAAATCGTGCCATTTGTGGTCAATAAAACTAAAGTCCCAATTTCATTTATATATTGGGCCCCACTTTCGCGAGGTTCAATATGTATTTAACCCACGGAAATCCGCGAATCTCTCAAGAGCAATTCAGGTGGCGAAATCCAATCTTGGTTTTTTCCCGTATTAAGTCTGCCTTTTATGCTCCAAGCAAGAAGTAAAGTGTACAAGTGATTGCAACTAGCAGTCACTCGATGAAATGATTCGTTTGCTATACCTGAAGATTTGACAGAATATGTAAAACTTTGATTATATCCACATTGAAATCTTAAAAACATTTTTGTGATTTTTTGCAAACAAATTCCTGTTACGTTCCTCAACTGCTGAATGTCTAAAATCTATAATTGCCAAAATATATATGCATGTGACACATTGCATAGATGTTGTTTTTCCTTAGGTTTAGTTTCCTCTGTCCTCTCCTCGCTTATAAAATCATCTCTAGCTCAATACATGGACCCAAGGAAGTTCCTAAAGGTAGTCCCAGGTCCAGTGGCCCATTAAGGCTTAGGGTCCAGTGGCCTAAATGGCTGAAAATAAAATCAACTATATTTGCACAAAAAACTAAAGACATCCAAAAGGCGAAAGTTGGTACACAGATGTCCCATGAATTAATCAGGTGTATTTTTGTAGTATTAGGCCAACGGGTCAAAGAACATAGGTCTTTTGGACCAAAATGGTCAAAGTTAGTAAACAAGTTTCTCAATGACTCCAGAGAGTGCCTTTTGTACTCTTAGGAGCTGGCGCCCAATAGTCCAATAAACTTATGATGAACCTGGAACAAATTGCAACAGAAGGTTTTTTTCTTTCAACTTGTTTGTATGGTCCCTATGAACATTAT
>JXSR01S073377.1:7482-17793 GCA_000969725.1 Ophiothrix spiculata
TTCTCGAATCTGAAACCCATTAGAGCAAGTTCATCTCTCACTTTCTGAGACAAGATGTTAGACACTGGCATTTGGTATCTTACAGCATAATACTCCACAGTACACAAGTCCGGATTTGCTTCCAGCCCGGCTCTAGCGACCTCAGGTGGTTTCTTAAAGAAAAGTTGAGCTGCCCTTGCGCCATGTGTTATAGTCCTCTTTGATCCAATATTTAGTGCCTCAAGATCTTGGCACGCTGAATGGAACTGTTTTGCAGTGAGTAAACGCAAGAACTTCCAACTACACACAAGTACTTTATGATTGGAAACTGGGCCCTTGGTTCTGACAATAGCAGACATGATGTTGCGTTTGGTGAGGGCGGTATCCTTGCCGAGTGTCGATATCTGGGCGCCTTTGGTATTGCTCGGTTGATACGCTGACGTAAACTGTGAGAGGATGAAAGATATTACAACAGTGGAGTTGATCAAATGAGAATTCATATTTCACGATCATGAGATACATGTAGAGGATTTATGATCTGAAGAAATATAAAGGGTGACATTTTGCTGATAATAGTACAAATTGATTGTGACTAATGGTGATTGAGGGAAATCATTAAATGTGTTCAATATCGTTGTTAAATTGTGAAGTAGAATTGTGAATTAAAAATCACACAACCACTGAAGTGATCAAAACTCACATCACAATGTTAGTTCATATGTAAATCTAATTTATTTCTGAGGATAAGATGGCATAAATAGTCGAATCATCTTTAATAGACCTCTTCAAAATGCTTGAAACTGGCAACATATATCTTTCAATGTAGTAGTCCATAGTGCACAAGTCAATGTTTGCTTCCAGACCTGCCCTCGCAATCTCAGGTGGCTTTTTGACAAACAAGTAAGTGGTATAAGTTCCACGCTGCACGGTTTTCAAAGATCCTATATTCAATGCTTCAAGCTCCTGACACGAAGTAGTAAACTGGTTGACTGAGAACAAACGAAGAAACTTCCAACTGCAAGACAATACTCTATGACTGGATATCGGACCTTTGGTTCTGACAATGGCGGCCATGATGTTACGTCTGGTGAGGGGCGTTTCCATGCCAAGTTTCCTTGTCTGTTGACGTCGTTTGCTTCCTGGTAGCTTTGGTGACAACTGTGGGAGGAGGAAATATATTTTAGGCCTGATGAGGTTTGCTTTTTCGTCTATTTAGAATAAAACCTCAGAATAGTGTCAATGCAATCATAAAGTGACGGGTAACAAGATGTTGTATTAAAGAAGCCAGTAACAGTGTTAACTTAAAAAATCTCCTGGCAGGTCTATCATGTGCTGTGCAAAAGCTTTAACATTGCAAGGAGCTAAATTTGTAATCAGAAAGAAAAAAAAGAAGAAAAATTGATGCCAAGATACCCTCAACATTTGTAAAGCCTGGCCCATTAGTTTCTAAAAAAGAGAACAGTCCAACCTGCACAAATGTAAGCAGCCTCCTTTACTCTTTATTACCCTCCACAATGCTTGACAAGAAAGTTATGTCACAAAAGGGGACAGGAGTCATCATGGAGAATTATATATATATGTTTTCAAAAAATGGGGAAGGAAGGAAAAGATGTGTTATCTAAAGTTTCAGATGTGTGATCTAAAATATCAATTGTGTAGGTATATCAGACAAGTACAACTTGCGATAGTCGATACAATCAAGGCCATCAGATTTACCACCATCTTAAAATATCAGAATAAATAAAGATACACAAATTTTTAATGTCAGGTAACTTTTCTACTCTTAACATAAGATTATTTAATTTAGTTAATCACAACTGATGAAATAATATCAATATCATTGACTTTTTTAATTACTATTCAATACAGCATTTAATTATAAATTTTTGTAACATTAATTCTGTTAACTTTTAACACTAATCAAGGCAACATATCACAGATGTGACATCTTGACTGTTATCCAATTTATATGCAAGTACAGAATAATAACTTGGTACCATTGTCACTGCCATGGTGAAGGCTCTTATGCAGTTTCCACAGGTATTCTTAAAGATTATCACTATGTGAAAGTAATGTGTAGCATTAAAGGCAACACATTATACGAGGAAAGGATATGGTAAAAAGGTCTAGCGTCATGGCGGATCGAAAGCTCCCCAAGGTGAGCATAATTTTATGTTGTGAGAAAGAAATAACTATATCATAATATGGTAAAATATCCAACATTATGTACCATTTGTTACCAAGTTGGTGCAAAACAATGTTTGTACCATTTTACAAAGGGAAAAAAATCACATGCCTAATTATTTTGTCATGTTTCCACCCGCCCATAATCACATGCAAATTTTTTATTCGCTATCCACAAAGAGAATGCTCCCGAAGATGCGATAATTTGTACAATCCGCGGATCACGTTATCCATTGATAACTTCAGGAACTTGATCTCGAACTCTGCTCCTTCCTCGATGCGATTCTTCTTGCTTCCTTCCACGTATCGTCCATCTCTAGCGATCCATTTGAAGCGATAACAATTCTACCTACCGTACTGTGCTGTTGAGGGCAGAAAGTCCATGATCCGAGCAGGGACTGCATACAACGGTCTCTATGGTAGTACTATCCAATGCCAAACAGTCATCACAAGTGCCCTTGATTCTCGACGAGGTCTGACAATTGTATTCCTCGATTCAGTTGTGCATTAGAAAGATTGATATTGCAGTTCCTGCTCTGATCATGGGAAGCATGCATATAACACTACTAACAGTAAATAATGCCTACCTTCACATTAAGAAGGGATTTTAATTATAACTCGATGTCAGAAATGAGAACAATGTAATAGGAATGCTCATGTTTTATTCTATTATCCTTGAACAAGGTACAAATTAAATGAATAATAACTGATCAACAATCAAATAAAAACGAATAAAAGTTTAAAATATTAACACTTGAACAATTAATATTGCAATTATAACAGAACAAAAAAACTTGAAACTTTTATATTGTACCTTGAATAAGATAATAAAACATAACACATGTGCAGGAAAAATGAATTAACTGCAGATGAACCAACAAAGTGCCTTGGTGTTAGTTTTGTGTCTATGCTTAAAGGGCTAATGTGAAATTGTCAAATCATTGTTGTCAATCCACAATTTCATCAAATCAGTCATGACAAGAATTATCACATGACCTATCACATTACCTATATATTATCACATGACCTATCACATGACCTATCACATGACCTACTACATGACCCACAAGTGAACCATTCCTACCACAAATCTACCATAGTGATCCTATCCATTCCAACAGAGCTAGACCAATCAGTGTTAAGAATGTTAGTAAGTCAAGCTTCAACTGAAGAATTGGAACTGGGAAATGGTATCCAAACTTTTAACTATCTCTCCTGGACCAACTCAGCTAGCATGTTGGCATTATGTCCAATGAGGCGGCTGAATGCACAATCTTTTGACCAAGAGATACAATGTCAGGTTCGCTCTCAGATCGATTCTATGAAATTGTTGTGGCGGTGAAATCAGTTTAATCACAACCTTGTTAAAATGTTGAGCATTAAACAAGTAGATAAATAGGCTGCCTGTTTTGTTGATACAGCCACATAGTAAAGCACGACTGCTGATAGCAATTAGCATGACAATGTCCATCCACACTTCAATAAAAAACAAAATCTTTACGTCTTTTTTTAGTCTGCATAACCTCCTTTTGAACATATTGCCAACATCTCTTCATCAGTATCGAACTTTTTCTTTTCAAATCTGAACTTAATTTTAAGTCAAAATCAAGTTTCCTACAGCTGATTATATCCAATTCCTACTAGCTAAAACCTGTCCTACCTACAGCCTATCCTACCTCGTACCTATCACAGCGGGATGGGTTAGGGATGGGAAGGGGAAAAGGAGGTCCCTCAAGCTCAACATGTTTAGTCATGCACTGCAATGCAGCCAAATTGCCCTGTATGACCCTAGCCTACTGCACTGTACTGACCTCTTGAATTTTTGGAGTGTGATTCGTGTGGCAACTAAATTTAGCATTTTGTAGTGATCAGAATTTGACACCATAAACTTGATAGTATAGAATTCCTTTACAAATGATAAAGTTTAACCATCCCAAATTCACTAATGTCCTATAGACACCCGCTCAGTGTTAATTTGGATTTGGTGTCACATCAGTAACTTCATGGATTAGATTTGCTTTTCATACGAGCAACTTCTTCTGAGATGCCATCAGTACCAGGACATTTATTGTATTAACAAATTCTCTCTTTGAATTCAACATTCGTCATTTGGTAGAGGACTTCTACTTTATCAAGCATTCTATCGAGCAAGCTTCGAATTTGCATTGTATTGTTTTTTCACTAGTGACATTCCGTGTAAGAGCATCATTATAGAATCAACTATTTTCACACAAGCATATATTTATATTCAGTTATATTTGGTCAAATCTGATCTCCATAAAATGCCAAACTTATTTATTGTATTAATTTTAACAATGATTTTAATGATGCAATTCAAATCAAATAGACATCAATATCAACAGCATTCAACAAAGTTCACATTTTTTTTTTAATCTGGTTCTTAAGTCACACCAGAGGCCAAATGTCTGTGTGTGTCGTAAAGAGCAAAAAGACATTGTGTTTCTCTACCATTTTGTTCACTGCAGTTACTAAAAGAAATCTTATACACATTTCTAGACTAAAGGTCCATAGAACTTAAGTTCAGTATTATATGAAACAGGACTGGAAAATGTTTTCACTTTGACTTGGCTTGAAAGTGAATTTGTGCACATCAGCTTATATCAAGGGCAGAGCACATTTACTACACATCAATATTACCGAAGTTGCGTGTCCCACTTGGAGCGTCAGCCTAGTGCCAAGCTTGAATATGAATGACACTGGCGTTGATCATAGATCACACTGCACAACATGAGTAGTCAAATTTGAACATTGACTAACAAACCACTAAATGAACAGACTTAATTTCTCTAGCACAAAGGACCATGGTTGACTTTTTATTTCACACGATGTTGATATTGATGTCTATTTACAAAACAATTTTAGTAATAACATTGCAACTATAAGTGCAACTACCAAATCAAGATGACAAGAGGTGTTGTATGTTTGTATTTGTAAAAATAAGCAGACTATTTTCTTTTATCAAAACAAATTAACAGCAGGCCTAATTATAACAAATAGCACTTTGATGCAACCTAAGCCCATAAGTATTGTTGTAACTTTGTAAGTCTTAATCAGCACTGTGTCAAAGACAATTAAAATCTCCTGGGTTTTTTTTTCATCACTTGCCTACTACAACTGTGATCTTTTAACCCTAACTGATCATGTAACTTTTCTCATGTCTAGCCTATCTCCTCGAAAAGGGAAGGGTGCTGAAAAATGCGCGTTTTCACCAGGATTCGAACCAGTGACCGCCCGTTTCCCAAGCGAGTCATACCCGTAGCAAGCCACCGCGGAGACGCTGCCCGGCCAGCAATTTGGTCCCTGTATATAACCCCCGTCTATATGACGTATCGGGACTTAGCGCATTTTCATGATTTTCTAAAGTGAGATTTAGTGAGATCTGGTTCTGTTAGGGTTATGGCATATTTAGTACATGAGTCAAACAAATTGTTAAATTTAAATTTAAAGTGGTAAATTCTACAGCTCATTTGCTTTATCGCACCATGATATTGCAACATCAGGGTAAAGGATGATAGTCAAATTTACAACAAGAGGAAACATCGCAAAATAAAAGCCATCTTTAAAATTCTGCTCAAAATAGCTTCACGACCCAAGTTTGATCTTTGTGCTGAACAATTTGCTCAAGGTTTAATTTTGCTTTTTTCTCTAAATCACTACAATTTCTAATAAGATATTTTTGTGACTTTTGAGTGAGTTACAATTTAATTTCCTTTTCATTGTGACTCAAATAGCGCTATGTGTAAACAATAAACCTATCAGATCAACATTCACGTTACAGAGAACTGAGCGCAATTTAATCATATGTTGTGTGAATGCGTGTGTGAACTTTAATGTTGGCAAACAAGATTTGTAAAAGGTAAAATTATTCATCTCAAGAAATTACCTTGTGGTCCATCACATTTAGACTTCCTATATGTTGTCCAATTCATGTTGCTGTATCATTTGGCTACATAAATTGAGATTTGATCAGTGTTTATGTATTGTTTGTTTGTTTTGTTTTGTTTTTCTTTGTTATTTATTGTGTAAGTATCAACAGCAACTTGCAGATCAGGCACTGCCTACATACACAAGATGCACTCAAGTTGAGGCAGTAAGAAACTACAAGCTTTGCTGACTATTTCAAAAGTCATACTGTCTACTCTTGCCTGGAAGTGAGCTCGAGCCAAAAGTACTTTGCAAAACTGCAGTTTGCTGTTGATGCTGTGCCAGAATAAAGCAAGTCTGTGTGTGTGTTTTCACCATCAACGACAGACATAGGTGGAATTGTTCACCATAACCCGATTAACCGAGGACATGTCTGTAATTATATTGTGCATGATAGTCCTTGATCAGTAACCAAGTGCAGAAGAGAACAAACAAGATAAAAATGCACTGAAGGTCATGTTCTTGTTTGTGCTATTAGAGAATAAGTCCAGCCCTCCAATGGGTTTACCTACTATTATACTTGATACAGTTCTGCAACAATTTTTCACACATGTCCTCAGTTGAAAAGTAACAAATGTGACCTGCTCTGATAGAGTCGGACAAATCTATTTTTCAGATTTCACCAAATTTAAAAGGGCAAAATATAAGCTTTCCAACTTGATGATATATCACACTACAGGATTGCTTCCTGTTTTGTCTATCAAAAGGTGACATTTATGTTGAGAATTCCTTTGATTTGTGGTATGCTTACTGGGTTATCTCCTTAAGTGTTCTGGAGACATTGTCCAGGTTTTGTGAGAGCAGGGCACAAATGGTCTTCTTTGATTGTGTAAAGGCATTTGACATGTACGGGAATGTTTGTTGAGAAAATGTTTTGTCATCTTGATAAAGTAGTTTCACAACAAAGTAATAAAAGTCAGTCAAAGGTGGTAAAAGTGGAATGTTCTAAACCTATTGGCAATGCATTGCATATAAATCAGTGGATTTGCAATCACATACTATCGAGGCACAGCCACTAGAATCAAAAAGAGAAAAACCTGTGGCATTGATTTAGCCTATTTTCCTATGCATGATTCTTTTCAATGAGTCGGAGAGGAACATAAATCATCAACTTTAAACAGTATTAATCATTTCATTAATATAATAAGGTTCTTCCACTATTACCACCTCAACAAACATCAGAATGAATCTCAAAGTACTTACCCGACTTGATCCGCCTGCACTTGATCTTGGGGACTGTCCAGGGGATTGAGAAGCTGTTCCAAAGGAAGGGGACTGTTGGCCGAAGTATGCACTTGATCCAGACACAGGCACACCACTCGGTGGGGCACCATCAGGGGGAGGGAAGGACCAATTGCCCGCTGAGGTGGTGGGAGGGCTTTCCTGGGGAAATTCTCCTGATGCAGCTGAGAATCCTGGTTGTTCTTCTGATGTTGCTACTGTTGGTGGGGAGAACTGGCTTGTGGAGGGATCGGACTGGGCACCTTGGGAAGAACCTGGGGCCATAGGGCACTGTGACATGTGTTCATTTAGCTGCTGGGACTGTTCAAATGTTTGGTTGCACATGATGCATGTGTATCTGTTGATAAAAAGAATAGTGTTTAAAGAAAAATGCTTTTGTAATGAACAGAACTCTTCCAAATTGGCTGAGCAATGGACAACTCAAATCTCCCGTTTTACTAATATCAATTATGCATTACCTATTAACTCTGTAAAGGTTGGAATAATTTTAATTTGCTAGAGTCTAGTTATGCCCATGATATACTTACCAAGACACAGCTAGCACCTGGTTTGATTTAAGACCCTACGAAAGATGCTAACAAAATGCAAGCTAGTTAAATATTTTCAACTTTAGCATCTTCGTTAGCGTCTAGCTATACGCTAGCTGCGTCTTGTAAGTATATCATGGGCATTAGTGTCTTTGAAGCGTCTAAAATCAAACCACGCACTAGTAGGCCTATGTCATGGGCTTTGACTGTTAGCCTTTACTTCTCTCTAGAGTAAATTAATTGATGATATTCAATAAAGATGTCATTTCCTACAAGAACTAAGCTTCGCAGAAACCAGTTGTTCTATCGTGCAAATGTTCAACAGCAACTAAAAAGTTTATCTTTGGAACGACTAGAATGTTTTGAATTTTCAAATAAAAAGAGCCAACAAACTCCATCTTGCAATTTTGCAAAGTACTTCCCTCACTGAATCTAGATATTTTGAATATGTTTGCTAAACCAAGCTATCTTAACAATTTATCAACAGAAACATATATCTAATGCTTGTGAATTTAATCTATAAACACGCAAACGGTATTGTTCACGCGGTGATCTCTTTGACATGAGCTGTAGATTTCTAAGGTTGTCACAGTGAGCGTCTATGCTCATGTCTCTCGGTACAAGTTCATGATTTAATCCACAAATATGCATTCTAAAGCATGCACTACCACTTGAACGGATAGATATTTTAGTAAATAAACCCTGGATTTGAACAAACCTTGTTTGGTCAATTTCTGGTTTAATGACAGGCATAGGCGGTGATTGGAATGATTGCTGTACAACTGCTGGTCTTGATGAAACCATCGTACCTCTACCTCTCCCCCTTGCTTTACTTCCCCTAGAACCTCTCCCCCTACCACGCATCCCCAAACCTCCACCACCAGGCGCATGAAATGTCATTGTATGTTTCTGTAGCACATGTACACTTTTGAAGGCTTTTCTACAGATGCTGCACTGGTAAGGTTTAGGCGATATGGGGAAGGAGTACGCCCCTACTGCCCCATGCTGTTGTTGTGGAGGTTGCATTATGGTACTCTGTTGCTGACCAAAGTTCTGCGTTTGTTGTTGTACCATTTCTTGTTTTATTTGTATTTGACCTGCCAGGATATTTCTTTGATTTGACATATGTGTGATCTGAATGTCTGATTGTGTTCCCTGTGTTTGAGAGTCATAATTTGTTGACGTTATTTGCATGGGGAGAGGTTCTGGTTCTTCTTCAGCGTCTAGATCAATAGGACCATTGTCCTCGTCTTGTTGCATTGCATCGTTCGTGTCTGCTACAGGCTCATCTTCATATTGTATGCATTTGTCCGTAAGCGGCATGCCTGTTTCACCGGATACCATACTTTCTCCTGGTTGTCTTAGTTTACTGGTCTTGTAGATCCGCCTCAGATTGCTTGTGGCATAGTACTGGCACCCTGTTATTTCTTGCGTATCATGGAGTTTGACAAGGACCTCGCATCCTGTTTGAACAGCGAGGGCGTGAGCCTGTGAGAACAAATAAAAAATAGCATATTCAGTGAATGTAAGAAAAAAATAGCATATTCAGTGAATGTATGACATCAATAGGCCTACACACAACTTTGTTTTTATTTTTGTATGATGTTACAAGCAGTGGTGACAATTCTTTACTAGCTCTTGCACAGAGCTCAATTATTTGTAAGCACCACACCAGTCAGAATTGGTCAGTCAAAATTGTTAACAGGCTGTGGTGCTGCGACACAGCCTCGTTGCTTAAGTCACTAAATTGGTTTGAACTTTGATCACTAGAGTTTATAGGGATCACTAGACAGAGGGGAGGTTGATCAGTGGTGGGGGTTGGTCGAGGGAGCTGAGCAAGACCCATTCTTTACATCCATTTCACCTGTATTTTAGCGATGGCACATAAGCTCAAACAATTGGTCAGCAAAACATTGTTATCCCATTGGGCGCAAGTTCATGTACATGTCCCGTACTGCAGCTAATGGCGCAGAATTACTGTGTTCTCTATGTGTTCAGAAACACACCAAATACATGTAGCTCACCAGATCACGTAAATATTCACTTATCGCATACACAGTGTATTTTATTTCATGCACAAACGCTCAAATTGAGTACCGATTCTCCTTTACATAAATTCCTTGGAATGGATAGAGTACAATAAAGACTACAGCATAGCTTGCGCTTGAAATAAAATGCATGCACAGTCTATGCATTAAGCAGAAATTTATGCGATCTGTCAAGCAATCAGACCTGTTTCTTGACAAATCCTGGGGTACAATAACTCTGCAACAACGAGCTGGCAGCCAGTTTTTTGATTTTAATTTCTTTAGTGCAAATGCTTACAGGTGTGGCACTTTGGCTGGTATCCCCTGTATGGGTTGCCATAAAATCCGAACGAAATGTAATATGAATTTTTTGGTGCAAACATAATTGTTTGACCACAAAATGAATC
>JXSR01S073377.1:53356-76426 GCA_000969725.1 Ophiothrix spiculata
TTTCTAAGTATGTGAACAACTGAAATCATTGCCTTGATTTCAAAACCCAGATGATACCAACATGGATGATACACGTAAATAACTTGACAATTATCATTATTGGCATGATTTTAAAACCCAGATGATACATTTTGATACCGATAAAGCTATGCAAAGCAGGTCTACACAATTCTGCATCTGCAATATCATTATGATTTAGGTTGAGTTTATACTTTTGTGATGTTTGCCGTATCATTTCCTACAGTGCTGTTTTAGGCGATTGTTCCTATAAAATAAAGTTCTGCCACTACCATTATGTGTGGCAATATGTACTAACACTTACGGAAATTTTGGAATAACTATTCCGAAATACCGTACTTTGAATTCAAGAGCAATGTTAACACAGGTCTGTTTGTTTCTAAATCAATGTTGATTCTTATGATGAAAAGCTTTTATTTTGCAATTCTTTATTACTGTACTTCTTGGCTTAAATATCATCCCCAAATGGCCCTATAAATTTCACTTGCACTGTTCAGTCGTTAATTTGCACATCTGTGTCATGTCTCTTGATTGTGCAATGTACATCGTTACAGCAACGGTCGACAACTTTGCCGGCTTAAATGGCACTTTGACGTTGTAACACAGAAATGACTCTATTGTACATCATTGTACGTCTAATGGGAAACGATTCTTATACTGACTGAACGTTTACTGAACGTATACCTAATGAATATTACCGTATCCAAAACAAAAAAGAATGTACTTCTAATTGATGATCGCATACTTTTATAAGAAACATCAATGCAAAAAAACGTCAGGTCCATAAACTTAAAGCTCATCGTTTTATTTATATTTTGGTTGGGTTTTCAAACATTTCCATACAGTGATAAAAAAAGTCAAATGGGGTTATTGATTCATGATGGCTGCGTTATCACAACATTGACAGGCTCTCAAGACGATGGCATTGAATTAAATATTTGTAGTATCCCTTCATGAAGGTCCACCTGACCAGCTGTATACCTGTAGTTTATTATGTCAAACTAGCATGTAGCCATTCACAATTTCAAATTATTCACCTGATTACCAATGACACAAAAACAACCTGTATGCGAGAGTTAGGGGCTATGAGGTTCTTATCCGAATTCAGATTTCTTTGTTATAATTATCAATTTCATTGTACATGGGTATCTAGTTGTAGCATGTTTTTAATTTTATACTTCGATTTAAATTTTGGTCTTTGACTTTTCAGTTTTCAGGTTTTGTAAATAAAAAGAAATGAAAAATTACCAACCTGAATTGCATGGAACTTTACAGTCAGTCAGAAAAGGGCACCCCAGTAATTTTTTTAATAAAATAGTTACATCTTACCAGTTTAAGATGCTAGGGCTAGCATTCTGTCTTGAGTGATTATGATAGATTTGTCAGAACCATTTAAATGCCTAGTACATCTTTCTATGAAAACTTAAAACTTCACGAGACCTATAAAAATCCCCAGAAATTGGTAGGATAAATTCCTAGATTGATTAAATCCATTGGTTCAGAAGGATTGGATAAAATCTGAATTTCGATTTGAGAAAATATTCTGTACCAAAAACAAGCAGTACTATCAAGAAGATCAAGTATCAGCAAGCAGAAGCAACCAGGATGAGAGGAGTTATCCGCTGATGATTACAGTGTAAGTGCTATTTTGCCAGTAGTGATTCAAATTTTATTTTTTGTATATATTTCAATGCATGTGAAGTTACGTACATGCATGTGTACGCTGAATGATACAAAAGATGATCCATGGAAGAGATATTGGAGGTACTTCGACATGCTTTTTTCGAAGATGTTCAAAATGTGCTCAACAGCAATATTCCAAATTCAGCCAGATTGTCAACCAGATTAGAAACGGCTGTTTTTATCATTTCTGCTAGGTAGCGAAATATTGGTCTCTTACAGAGTAAGCTGTTGCTGTTATGGTGTGTAGATGTGGAAGACAATTAAAAATTTACCATTTTGAGTTACTGCTATTAAGCATGACGCATAAATTTTGCATATTGCCGCAATGATTTGTTGCGAGAAAAGGGGAACTCAATCTAAGTGATCATGACATGTCCTTATGACCAACACGATAAGGCAATCGATATATTGGTTTGTCATGCGTGCCGCAGAATATCCAAGTCCGACAAGATCAAGATTGTGCACTTGAAATTGTTTATGTTTCACTTGCCATACATGTAACAGCCAATTTCAAGACAGAACATGGCATCAGTGCATGCGATGCATATTGTGTTAAAAAAAGAAAACATGTATAGAGTTGTGTCAGTTTTTATGTTTGCATTTTTTAGTCGCAGAAGCCATCATGAACATAACAAAATAAGCTAGGACATTAATTCTGATTAGTTGGGTTTGTACATGTTGAAGCAGCAGGGCTAAAAATTCGGCGAGAATTAGAGAATCAATTCTTGCAATGATTCTCGTAGCGTCCAGATATGAGAATAGTTTCCACCATTGAAACAAGTATAAATTTTTATTATAAACGGTTTCAATCAATTTTGATTCTCGCAAACCGAAACAAAATTCTACCCCTGGGCAGTGTTGGGGTGTTCAGTTGCGTCTGGATCAGATCACCATCTATTTGATGCACATTGTAATTTTGAACTTCACAGGGAATTGTTGGGGAAAACTTGTCATTATGTTTTAAACCAGTAATTGCTCAAATGGCTATTCATTTGGATTTAAGCGAAGTGTCACTAGACTCCCTAATTACACAGAGCTTTTGTTTAATTTAATCCAGTGGTTAACAGAACTTCATAACTTCTTGTTGAGGAGTGGACTTCCTACTCTAATGATTAGTTGAAAAAAAAAAGATTCACAAAATCAATACAGTGAGGAATTTCATAATGGGTATTTCAAGATAGGGCTTCTTTTTGAGAACAGGAAGTCTAGTAACGCTCATTGTTAAGATACGCATACCTACTCAGGGACTTCTGTTTGAGGGGAGTGAGCTCTTACTGAGCCACCCTGCTCCCCTCAGATACTTATGGCTCAATAAATAGTGTGCCTTGAATTATAGTATAAACCTCTAAATTTCCAGATAGCTCCCCTAACTGCTCCCCTAAAGAACTTCAGGAGAGCTTTTAATAGAGTCCCTGCAAATTTTAAATGGAAGTCTCTGCTAGGCTACTCCCAGCCACCGACATATCTCTGCACCTGCCTGACTGGTGAGAAATTTTTCTTGTACATTGTTTACTTTGATCAACACCAAATAGGCGCAGACCTCTTCACATTGTGAACTGATACAGACTAAGCGTGTGCGTAGTTGAACACAGTACAACTGCAGGAGACGCAGGGCGTGGTACATATAATATGAAAATATTCTTGTCATTTGATAACTTACATAAACTCACTTGATTTTTGCATGTACGTGGGAGTTAAGCTTAACATGACACATGTATGCATGGTCTAGCCTATCATTAGGCCAAAAAAAATATTTGGTTGCCCTCCACAGCTTTTTTCAGAGAGGGTTGGTCGGTCGTGTTTTTTTTTTCAATACTCTCCATGGACCGCCAAGTCGATCCGCCGCTTCAGCCTTCACAACTTCCCTGCTACATCCAAATCAAAACAATCAAATACCTCCTGTAGTGATTTGGGACATCCTAAACATTTTGAGGGTTGAATATTGAAAAAAAGCAAAAATATAACATTGTTTTTTTGTAGTTTTCGGTAAGTTTTGCATATTTTTGAGAAACAAAAAATTTCAATTAAAAAAAGTTTGGATCGGGCTGAAAAATAGGGTCGGTCGGTGGAGGTCGTATCCAAATGTAAGATTTCCTACTTGTTCCAAATAATCCATGAGCCACAGCATATTAAAAAAAACCATATCTTGCATCTTTATAGAGCATCTCAATATGTTGCAGAATTGTAAAGTCACCTGCAAAAGATAATAATGGTATTGGCCTATGGCAGGGCCCTGTTTCTCTCGCGTTTCTCCTGAAGCCATTGCTGTTACCATATTTGGTAGTCATTAAGGTGTCATTAAGATTACATGGGCGGGGTCTGTCAATCAAATGTGCGAACATGCGCAGAACATTGCGCATGGGAATTCCCGTGTGACTTGAAATCTTTATGCTTTATCAGCGCAGGTCAGCCGATTTCAAATGGAAATTTCACTCTTTGTGTCGGTGAGCTTATAGTACCATCAGCCAAAAGTTGTTCAGAATTAGTGTATCTCATACTGTATGGGTCTGGTTCTATTTATTTTTCATTTTTATTGCACTGAAATTCAAGAGAATTTCCGGAACATTTTGTTGACAAAATAAGCTAAAATCGGGCATACTAATGAGCTTGTACGTGATTGGTTGAATACATAATTAAATTTGTGACGTCGAATTACAAATTTGCGCTGAAGCTTTCATTTTTTCATGATAATGAGATTATTTGGAGGGAAAATCTGTATGCCGCTATTGCCAAATAAAATCATGAGATCATCATCGCCGGTTGCCGAATTGAACAACCATGCCACAGAGAAAAGTAAGACAAGAGGTCCAAATGACCCCAAGCTGTGAACCCCTTATGTTTGTTTACGTGCAACTTACAATTGAATTAATTTGGCTCTTTATTCTGTTTATGAGGAGGAACATATGGAACTCTTTTTCTTTCAATGTAGAATAGCATTTAGGTGTTCAGTCACACAAGAAAAAATAAATAAAAATAAAAAATAAAAGTTAAACCGCATTTCGCATTACTTTTTCAAGAGTAGGAGAACTTTGAGACAAACAATTAATGTAAATGGCCTAATAATGATTATTATTGCAGTTTTATAGCGCCATTTACTGTGAATGCAAAGTGCTGTCATCAATTATTTTTACACTGATATCAGGAAACCATCATTCATTTCACTTCAACTAGGATGGCTGCATGGCCGATGGGCATACCCTATCGGCAGTTAGATTGTAATGTTCCCCACAACAGTTCCCCAATATCGCTTGGGTGGAAGAAGCAGTTGAGATCAAATGCCTTGCCCAAGGACATAACCTGTTGGCCGTTATGCCCTACTGATTTGGAATCATGCACTCGGAAAGTCTGTATACGAACTTATTGAATTTTGTGTTGATGAGCTGTATTATTTGGTTTGCTGAAACTGCTACAAACAGCTGCGATGTTGATGTTGAGTAAGTTTTGTCTCAAGATGTGCAGCAGTTCTGTTTGATTGCAATTAGCTAGCTGTTATTTTTTTCTGTTCGCAAATTAACCTTTTAAGTTTTATCTGAAATTTCAAGCTATTTGAAAGTGCAGCAAGTGCACTGCTTCCTGCCAGCCAAAATATTTTACTGTATTTCTTTGATGAAAGATATATAGATGTTGTTTATTTATCCACTTGTTTAGGTTGGTTGTCCCTCCGCTGTGCCACTGACCAACATCCTTGCAAAGGCTAGATCTCATCTAAATGATAGTCAGGGTCAGATCAGGAATGTTCTGGAGATTAAAGAATATGATTCTAATGGTCAGATCTCTAAAGTATCCTTTACTAAAAAAGCTCTTGAAATATACAAACTTGTGAAGAATAGAAGAAAACTTGCTTGGTACATGATGACGAATGTGTTTACTGTTGAAGAGCGCAGATGTTCAAGTTGCAGAGGAAGGCATGCTCTCGATCCAGTTCGACTGGATGCCATTCGGGAAGCTGTGTTTATGTTGCTACCTTGTGCTAAAGATGCAATGGATAAAGCATGGTCAAAATGCAAATATAGTATCAATGAGAAGAACAGACTTTTGAACAAGAGCCTTGAACAAGAAGAAATAGGGATGGAGAAATAGGATTTAGGCCTGGCCTTAACAGGTCTACAAAATAGAATGATAATTCTTAAGCCTTAAGCAAGTCTCTGTCGGACTTCCCAGGGCCTGAAAAAAGAACACAATATTTACCAATTGTATAATTAAGTTTTGATATTGATTTATTAGAATGATCAGAGAATATACCATATGAATAGATTCAAACCAGTCATCTTGATTTTTTCTTCTCATTGTAATCACCAAGAGACCAATTATATACAAGCGTCATTTACGATGTAGAAAGTGGTGCCTAATATTGAACGTACCTCCTGTTAGACTTGACACAAGTTGGATCTGCATTGTAATTTTAGCCTCTTTTTATAAGAAAATAAGGAAAATAGTTTGTTCATCTTTTTAGTGTTGACTTTATTGGATGCAGTATGCTTCGAAAATTGTGTGATATAGAATTGAAAAAATAATCAGTTGTGAATTATAAAACAAGTTTGCACATGTGATTTACAATAGATTTTTGTGAGGAATAAAGTTTTACTGTTGTGTTAATGGCATACACATAGCATCTGATACATGCATTTTTAAAGAGATTGCAAAAAAACGCCTGCAGTTAACCCATAAAAAATGGTTGACTTGCTCTTTAAGGTTGAAAATGATGGTCGGTCGGATCTTCTTTTTTTAAATTCTTTTTTTTTGAAAATTTGCCAGGAAAAACCATTTAAAATAGTTTATATCAATGTTGTTTGTTTTATCTATTAAAGATTTATGTTTGAATGCAACTATACAACATTTTGTACATATTGTTGTAAAACCAATCCAAACATGATTTATTCACCAAATTCGCTGTTGAGGCAGGCAAAAGTCACCGGAAAAAAAAAAAAAGCGACCCTGATTTTTGCAAATTTTGGATCAGTAGCAAAGGGCAAGTCTACAACTTTTTTATGCCTTATTATAACTACAACAAGGCTTTGCATCCCTTTATTTAAAGCAATACTATAAGATATTACTCACAGGTTGCTCCCCAACTTGTATCACGAATAAATTTAGTTTATGACTGACTTGGTTTGTTTTTGGTAGATATTGAAACCCTCTGAATGTTTTGGCTTTTTTATGTCTGACCATTTGTTGAATTAAATTTGGGATCCCAAATGTAGTTCCACATGTAGGCCTATTAGTATAGGAAAGTACATGTGTGCATTTGCTTAAATTGGCAAAAAAGTTTAGACAAAAATGTGTATAGATGCCCTAGTCATAGAATTCTTCATTTTAAACTATTTTAATTCAAAATCCATTTTTGAACCTTGGAAATCTTACAATGTATACTCTAAAATTCCAATATAGTGCGCATTGTCTCAGTTCTTGTAATGTGAAAAGGACAATCGGAATGCAACTTTCATTTTTCATCTGCTCAGTGAAGAAAAGATGTGGGCGTTTTGATATATCATTTTTTTTTTGCAAAACATGTGTGTGCACTTATCAGAATTTTAAAATATTGTTGTAATGATATATGTGTCCTGTGGCTGTGACTTGGAATTGATTTTGCATCTTGTAGTTTGAATTTTCAAAATCTGTTGTGTTCTATTACTCAAGGCACCATGAATGTACATACAAGGCACATACATACATTGTAAGCCTGCTAACTGAGTGTGACATTACCCTGCCAATACTAGGGTCAGTCTATGGTTCCTAAGAGCTACCAAATATTTGGTGCATCATGTCTTTGTTACCTTATAATCTGATATATAATTCCAATTTCCTATTAATGACAGGAGGCTTAGTGATGAAAAATCAATACGCCACACTTGAACTTTATTAATAGATGACAAATGAAAATTTTAAACTTACTGCCATGATACAACTCAGATGCAACTTCCATTTGGAGGTCTTACTTTGAAATTTTCTAACTTACTGCCAGCTGTGACTTCATTACATTACACCAAACTTAAATCAAAACCTTAATTAAAGGTTTAGGTTCCGATCACATTCTCATCCCCCTTGGCTCAACCGGAAGTAGTATATTTTGTGATACAATATGAAAGCCCATATTTGTCTGGTTCTAAATCCAAAATTTCACCTCCTAATTCTTATATTCTGATATAGCATAAAATGTAAAATTATTGGTATACCTATTTTCTATTTCTTTTGTATTTTCATAACAGCCTCATCCCCAGGGTTGCATACTTTCTTTTACCTCTCAAGAGAAAACAAGAAGCAAGCTGAGGTTAAAATTTCACAATATGAATTTCAGAGGTCAAGGTCAATCAGTTTAAATTATATCATGATTGCAGTGATTTTAGCCGTGCAATAGTTCGTTCCATTGCACGACATGAAACAAACCTCTGTGATATCACGATATAAAACAAATATTGAATGCCAATGCACGTGCAATAGTACAAAATATATCATTCGGTCAAATTTGGACTGATCCATTTCACTCGGCTACGCCTCGTGAAATAGAAAAGTCCAAATTTGACCTCATGATATATTTTGTAATATTGCACTCTCAGGCATTCAATATTTGTATACTAAATTATACACATGCTAAGATAGGAACCTACACCTTTAAGCTATATCATGTGAACAACACCAAGCATCTGATTGATTTGAGATGCATTGGAATTATACAAAGACTTGAGCATACAAACATATTTGGTAGCTCAAAAAGAAGTGTAGACTGACTCATACAGAAAGACCATGAGTTTTCAATTTATTTCTTCACCTCGCTGTTGTTGTGATATGATAGTCATCTGTGGCTTCATGTAATGTTGTATTTTTTATTTCAAAAACTAGTATATGATGAGAAACGCACGCCTACCTCTAGAGACGAGTTGTTATTGAAGATATCCTTGAGGTGTAAATTACAGATCAAAATCTTTCCATCACTGAATGAATATATTGCAATCTAAAACTCAATTTTGAACATGCTGTTATAACTACCAGTTTGAGTGTGGACATTTCGCTCACCCAAATTATATGTGATGTCATTACACTGCCTACTTACAAGTTTTTCTCCGGAAGCTTTGGTTTCCTCTTGTTCCTGGTCATCCTGATAAAAAGAAGCTTGCAAGTATTTAGTTAGAACAAATTCATGTTTCACTCTTTGCACATTCATTGACGGCACACAAAATGACCATTTGCAACTTGTGGTTTTATTCCAGCCAAATCAAGTATTACATGCATACCACCCGGGTACATATGACCAGACAGTCCAACAAGATGAGATCACAACCATGGGTATTTATGTTTCACGATTTGTCATCCCTCCTGTAAAAGGCAAGTTTTATCTTGGCGGAGATGTTGGACTTGAACGTGACATTACTTATTATGAGAATATCATCATGACACTCGTTGAAGACAAATCCAAGATGGGAAACCATGCTAAATGCGGCAGGAATCTGTGCTGTGCTCTGCTACAGGCTGAATTTAAGCTGGAAGAATTGGCTACAAGAAATGTGACTGGATTCACCCGTAGTCATTGGGGTAAACTTGCCGAGATTCCAAAATTAGATGAACGAGTGATACAGGCTATCTTTAACCAAGCTCAGTGTCAATTTCCAGGGTTTACAGACTGTCATACAGAGCCAAAATGTTCTACCGTGAAAGCTCTCAATCTAGTGTGTAGACTTATACGTAAAGATTTGTCTGCATGACTAAGGAGAGGAACAACCAACTAGCACATTGTATAAAAGACTGAACATGTAACGAACCATCCAGCTTTGGATCCCAAATAGTGCCCCTCATCTATCGCTTATATGTGCGATGCACTTTTGAACAGTTCTTTCTCAATGTCTAGGCTTCACTTTATACCTCAAGACTATTTGCATGACTGAAGGTGATAAGCAACCAATAAACAGTTATTTTGAAATCAAAACTCAACTTGTGACAACAAATTTGACTTTTTTAGAATCGTTAGAAGATGAACCATTATTTGTGTATGAACCAATTGGTATCCACATTGCTATTTTGTTTTCCTCTCGTTGTTGTTCCCTCTGTGATGTGTAATCAGCTGTTTTCCCTGTATATATTGGATTGCTATTATTGGCATATTTTCATTCTTAAGTTCAAGTCAGTGCTGTGATCAAGACAAAATGGTAACATAATACTCCATATTCTAGACACTTGGATTTGTATAAATATATACGAGAGTTAATAAACAGTTTAAGTACTTCAACTTTGTTGTATATGATCCTGCCTACCATTGCTGTCATTTCCCCATTTTAACACTGATTGGTGCTGCCTCTAATTGCAGATCATAACTGCACAGGCTGTCCAGCAATATCTACTGGAGAGAGATGTTAATGGGGAAAAACCCATTGAGAGGTACAGGAGATTCATCAATAATGGAATTCCAGGAAGAATCAAAATCGCCAGAATGATGACACAGGACTTGTATTCAGAAGAGGAACGACTTGGGTCAAATTGCAGAGGGACGCATGGGAAAGGAATGTTGGATCCTGTTAGGCTACAAGTGATCAGGGAAACTGTGTTTGAGCTCATACCGTATGAAAGTGGTGAACAAAGAGAAGATGCATGGCAAAAGGTTGTTTTGGTCATTGACCAGTTCAACAGAGATTTGAAGACAAAACTGAAAAGAAAAATGAAGGCTAGACTGCTTAAAAAGAAATAAGTGGCATCTTAGATCATACTCACTTTTTCAGAATTTGGAAAATAAAATGTTATTGTTTTTAGAATTCTGAAGAAAAGAATTGAGATTTAGTGCCCATTTAAACTGCTTCAACATTTCTCCTTCATTATTAGACAAATGATAAATTCTTCTTCACTGGACATACATTTTGGTGAATTTAGGATAAGTTAAGCCTCATAGTTGTAATCTTGGACACAGATTTAGTAATTTCATATTTTTGTTAACCTATTTGTATGATCTAGACGATGTTATGTGTCAGATTTTATGTTTTAAAGGGCCTACGTGTATGATGATGTTTAACTCTTGACCAGAGCGTCGACTTGTAAAAGACATACCCAAAAGCATGTATACCACAAATTCAGTCAGAACAAGGTTGTCGAACCTCTCGGCTGTGGCGCCTGGGAAGGCCTCATTGCTTAGTCTCTAACTGGGTTGATCTCTGAATTGTATTGGTCACTTGAATTGATGTTGATCAGTGGTGGGATTGGTCGAGAGGGATCTGGGCAAGATCTAGACGATGTTATGCATCAGATTTCATGTTAAACTGTAAACTTGATATTGCTTTGCTTTCACCAAATTTTAATGAAAAGAGGATACTTTAGTAATTGATTTTACTCTGAATACATGTGAATTGTCTTATTAGTTTGGACTCAAGAAGTAAATGGAGTAGCAGATCAAAAACTGATAATTTCCAACTTTCTCAAGTCCAAGTGCAGTATAGTGGGATGTTTTGTTCTAATAGTCAATTTGTAAATTAAAATAAGTACTTTTTGTCAAAATGGGAAAAATAATGACACTTTGTAAATACAGGCTTTTGTCTAAAAATTGAACTGGTAGCTGATTTGCACTATATGAGACTCCAAGAGTTAATAAACTTGAATTTAAATGTCTTCATGTGTTGTAGACTTTTGGTACAACCAATACCCTGACAACCAATATTCTACTGTTTGTTTTGTAACTTGTTGAAGTTGAGCTTTTTTGTGTGTGATTAAAAATTGTGTTTTATTTGGCACCTGTTTTGACATGACAAATGACACCTGTACGTGGCAAGAAGTGAGTAAACCCTTGATCAAGATTCTTAAAATGCATCTTTTGTGTCATTTTTGAGGCCTTGACAAAGACTTTGACTAGACCAGGATGAGAAACTGACAAGTCAATGCTAGAGGTGTTATTTATAAGCAGGTAGAACTACCTATTTACTAAAGGGTTCCCCTCCCAACGACCTAGAAATACCCATTTAGGAAGCACAATTAAGTATGCCAACTAGTTACTCTGACTCCCTTAAACTGAGCAAATCAAGCCTCAAACTGGATTATGTAGATTTATTGGAACCTTGAATTCCCAATAATGAAGAGGAAATATTTTAAGATTTGTGATTAAGACCAATTTATGTCATTTCATATATTTTAACCTTGATTGGTGATGCCTCTAATTTGCAGATTATAACCACACGGGATTTTCTGAAGGGTGATGTTGATATGTTTGGTGCTGCTGACTCTAATTTGCAGATTGATACTGCACAGGATTTTGATGTTGATGTGTTTGAGACGGCCCTTCAAGCCTACAGGAATTGTATCGACCAAGGAATACCGAGCAGGTTCAAGAATCATCTGGAGAGTGATGTTTATGGTAGGAAAGCCCTTAAAGCATACAGGAAGTGTATCGATGAAGGAGTACAGGGGAGATTCAAAATCGCCAAAATGATGATCAAGGATTTATTTACAGAAGAGGAGCGACTCAAGTCAAATTGTAAAGGAACACATAGGAAAGAAAAGTTGGATCCTGTGAAGCTGCAAGCAATCAGGGAAACTGTGTTTGACCTTATACCATGTGAAGCTGATGAAAATATGTTTGATGTGTGGCAGAAGATTGCCTTTTCCATTGATGCATTCAACAGAGATCTGAGGAAAAAATTGAAGAAAAAAATGGAAAGAATACTCCTTTCGTGCTAAAAGAATAATGATCGCTCTTAATAAGAAGTGACATTTTAGATTAGATTTTATGGTTAAATTCATCCAAGAAGAGTAGAATGTCCTATTTAAGAGATTTGAGAAGAAGAATTTAAGTCCCAAAAGAAGATTGATCTCAGTAAGAGTCCACCACAAAATAGAGCATTTACTTATTTGTATACAAAGCAGTTCTAGCTTGTGCCGTATTCATCGACTGCTGTTGCTTCAACTTAAAGCTTTAATCTTGTCACATAGGATATGTATATAGGCCCTAGATTCAAAAGTTCTTTAAAAATGTTTTAGTTTAAAAACTTATAAAAGTGACAATCATGTAGACTAGTATCTATATTTATTGATGGGATATTAAAATTATGGGCACCTAGAAGAGGGATGTATTAAAATTTTGCCAAGTTTAGTTTCTATAACTGCTATAGTTTTTACAAGCGATTTGTTTCTACATGTAACCATTTGTGACCGTCCACCGAAAACAGCAGTAAATGCCATGTCTTGTCATTTTCACTTTTTTAATTATTTGCAAAGACCATGCTTTATAGGTTTAAAATGACACACGATTTCCAGAAGTCAAGTTATGGTCCGTCAAAGGTTGTTAGGGAGTAAAACGTATAACTGAGATATACGCGTTGAAAGATTATTAAGCCCTATATTTTCTGTTGATTGTCTTAAGAATATGCCAATTTATTTCACATTGCCTATCATTTTCTTGAAATGAAACTTTGCTGGTATTTTGTGGTAAGCACTAGAATTGTGAATCTGTCAAAAAATCAATTTCGGCAAATTACGACCTTGACATGTATTTTCACCTGTAGCGCAAAATGAAGTTTCTGGCATTTACTGATCATACGGGCTGGGCGGTCACATTTTAGAACACCTTGCAGATCGCCTATTCATTCCCATACAACAGCTTTCAGATGTTGCTGAATTTTTCATTTGTGAAGTAATGGGTTGCATTAACCCTAGAGATCACTTAATAATTGTTGAAGATATTGTGTGTATCCCATCATACATTGGTTCCTGTGGGATTGTTTGTATAAGAAACTATGTGAGTAGTTAGTGGTGAAATGTCCACAAATCAAAGTTAATTGTTGTAATTTTGCATTTTGGGTATGTTTCATCACTAACTACTCACATGACTTCCTGGACAAAATTCCCCTTAGTAAGCAATGCATGTTGGGATACACACAATATCTTCTCTTCATTAACCCTATGAACACTGGTGACCACTTTTGGTGTCAAAAAACATTGAGTTATGGGGTGTCAGAGTTCAAAGGGTTAACCAAGGGTTTTTATACCCTGGCTTTAACCAAAAAGGGGGATATTGTGACGGCATGAAGTGTGTGGTGTTTTTGTCCAATGAAGTTGTTTTGGCTGTATCTTGTAGACCATATGGCTTACACCCATGTTTTCTTGAAAATAATTAGGTCCTTGATCAAATATTTCCTTGACACTTAATTTGCATACAATATATCCAGCATCATAGATGGATACCTTCCTGATATTAAATGAGTGGCTGGCCCTACGCCTTATCTAGTGCTACCTACAATTTCAGCATAAAATATGCAAATTAAATATGCCAAATCTTTTGACCGGAACAACCCGACCTTCATGATATTTAGTAATAACGAAATGAGAAAGTCCTGGGCCGATTTCACTAACATTAACTATTGTCACTAACCCAGTTTTGATTGCTAAACTCCAAAAATGATCGCTAAATTGTTCAAAATACCAGCTATTTAGCGATCATTTTTAACAATTTAGCGATCATTTTTGGAGTTAGCGATCAAAACGAGGTTAGCGACCATCGCTAAATGTTACTGAAATCGGCCCCTGGTCATATTGTACCAGTATATTTCCAGGACCTTTCGTTAGTTTAACACAAATTATCGCTTCAATTTGTATCAATAATTAGCATATACAATATGCTCATTGAGTACCTAATTTACATAATTTGTGAAAAAAAATAAAAATTGATTGGTTATATATTTTCCACATCATTAGACTTACCTTTGTGATAGTAAGTGAGTGGGCGGACCCAGATCTTAAGTTAAGTAATGCCACGGGCATTTCAGCCTAAATTATGCAAATTAAGTGAATTGCATAATTTATGCATTCAAGACTGGATTATTTGTATACCAGCATTTCATTTTAACACACTGATTGATGCTGCCTCTAATTTGCAGATTGCAACTGTGCAGGAGGTCAAGAATTGTCTAACGCAGAGAGATGTGACTGGTGTGACACCTCTTGAAATATACAGACAATACATCAGTCTTGGAGCTCAAGCAAGATTCAAAATAGCCAGAATGATGACACGGGACTTGTTTTCAGAAGAGGAACGACTGGGGTCAAACTGCAGAGGAACACATGGGAAAGGAAAGTTGGATCCTGTTAGGCTGAAGGCGATCAGGGAAACTGTGTTTGAACTTGTACCTTGTGAAACTGGTGAAAATGCAGATGAGGCATGGCAAAAGGTTGTTTTGGGTATTGATCATTTAAACCGAGGTTTGAAGTCAAGACTGAAGAAACAGGGGAGGCTCCCTTTGTTTTGAAAGATGATCGCTCTCAATAAGAAACTGCAATAAAAATACTTTTAATTTGAATCTCCTCTTCATAACTAAAATGATACTCATGTCAGATACATAAAGAAAAGAATCAAAGGAACTTGGATTTTGTGAAAATATTTCCCATTCTAACACTTACGAGTTGTGCTTTTTATTTGATCATAAATGAAATCACAAGTAAAAGTAGAAACTATCAAAAGAACTACTTAACTGTGACCTATTCTGACCACAAGCAAGGGTAACAAGCACAACTACAAGGGATAAAAGAAAGAGGTTGGGATAGATGAGCAGAAAAAAGGAAGATTAAGCCCTTTGATATTCCAATCTTGCTTATCTTCAGCTGCTTATCTTTTCCATTGAAAATAGCTGAGGCAGACATGGGCAAGATTTTTAGCTCGGAATACTTGACACTATACTGCGCCTATCAAATCATGTGACCAAGCTTCAAAGGCAACAAGCGAGCAATTGTGCCGGTATCCTTCATCATTAATATTGGATACCAATGATGCATACTGACCATGTTTGGTTGATAGACCTTGGAGATATTGGGTTAAAAATGCACAGACAACTCTTGAAATAAAGTTGTGCTAAAAGTGAAATACAAAGTTATTTTGGCAAAATGACGCCTCCAAATAATATCTGGAAAAAATGGAGATACAAACATGCACCCATATGACAATTTCAGACTTTGTAAATTGTAAATGGCCATTTTCAAGAAAAAGTGGACATGAGAAAAATATTGAAAAAAGGATGTAACTTTTCAATGCAAAATGCTACCAACATATATTTTGTATCAAAAGAAAGCTATTTTGAAGCTCTTTAAAATAAACCCAAATTTGAAAAGACTGAACAAAATTTTCTATGAAATTTCTTAAATCAGCGGACAAATTGTCCTTCCGTGACCATGTTCCCTTCGCATTTTGCATTGTTAAAATATAACCGTAGGGAATATTTTGAAGTGGAATGTGGCAAACTATTGCAGAAACACCAAGCAATGCATTTAGTAACTTTGAAATGAAATTTTTTCATAAATTTCATAAAAATTTTCATTTACATCAAAAATGTACTCGAGGTTAAAAACCATGTCCGTTTTGATGTCCTTCCGTGACCGACCTCATTAAGGTGCATATTTTGCCACAGAGAATTTTTTTATGAAAAAATTCCTGTTGAATATGAATGTTTTCAGGTATACTCAACTAAATATGAAATAAATTTTATTTTATCCAATTCAATTTTGGCAATGTATAAATACAGAAAAATTCTGTGATTGTCCTTCCGTTACCGTGAAAATGCCCAAATGTAAACATGTAAAAACACCCTGTTAAAATAAAACATGAAGGCTGGATTATTGGTATATATCAGTGTCAGGTGGTTGTAGCTGTATTCAAGCGATATGTAAGATTTGATTCAAAAGTGGTTTTGTGTCAAATAATAGTCTCAAAGGATAAATGATGGCTAATTAATGGGAAAATAGACCAACCGCACACATGAGATGATACATTTTGAATTAAATTTGGGATATCAATTTCCCAAATTTAATTCACAAATGACCATAACAGGAAATATGCACCTTAAGCCAAATTTTTAGAAAGGTATCAATATCTACCAAAACAAACCCAGTCAGTCTAAAACAAAAATCAAACAAGAGTGACAGGGAGCAAGCACCCTGTTAGGTGAATCTTTGTAATCACAGATTGGCCATTCTTATTTGACATGACTAAAAAAATTTATATAATGATAAAGACTTTGTAAGTGCCATTCAATGAGAGCAATTATACCCTACCAGATACTGTAACTCAGTTGATGTAGGATGTAAAGTCCTGTGGTTTTGTAAATCTCAAAATTCGAATTGAATTTTAAAGGGCCATTGGAAAACAAAAAAACACACCTTTCAATCAAGGACCCGGCCGCCATTATCTGATGTAACTGTAATTGTGTTGTGCATCAGACTGAACTATGAAATGTAGATTTATTGGAGTCCAGAAATCCTGCATGGAGAAAAATTGTGTACCTGCAAAATCCTGCTGCTATTTCCACATGCAATTTTAACACACTGATTGGTGCTGCCTCTACTTTGCAGATTGCAACTTGTGTGGATATCAAGCAAAATCTATTGGAGAGTGTTGTTGATGGCGAGACAGGGCTTCAAAGGTACGGGAAATACATCCATCTAGGAATGCCAGGAAGATTCAAAATCGCCAGAATGATGACGCAGGATCTATTTTCAGAAGAGGAACGACTTGGGTCAAATTGCAGAGGGACGCATGGGAAGGGAAGGTTGGATCCCGTGAGGCTACAAGTGATCAGGGAAACTGTGTTTGACCTCATACCGCATGATGATGACGAGAGTCCACTTGATGCTTGGCAAAAAGTTGTTGTAGCCATTGATCATTTTAACAGAGATTTGAAGCAAAAACTGAAGAAACAGGGTAGGCTCCTTTTGTACTGAAAAATGATCCGTCTCGATAAGAAACGGAAATTTATGTGACATTTAAAGGGTTTGTAAATTGTAACCACAGAACTTTTTTCTGACACAATGAAGGATGCTTAAATGTAGGCCTATATATGCTTGTTCTCAGACCTGTTTGTCTTGTATGCCTTTCACAACTGCACACTAACATAAGGCCAAAAAAACATTGTTTGTCCATAACTGCTCCTGAAAGGGTGGGGTCAGTAGGTAGGCTTTTTTTGTAATAAATGTTTTAAAAAAATGGAAAAATTGAATTAGAAATTAACCTACAAGAACAATATACTGCTGAGGTCTTCTATATTGGTAAACTATACATTTCATTGACAATTCATATTCTATTTGTCCGATTTCAAGACTTTCTCAGTGAGTATTTGTATATTTTTGTGTGAAAAATCCTTAAATAAGAGTTGGAAAACCCCTTTATAAAGCGTTGGTCTGGCCAAATTTTGATGGTCAGTCGGGGGAGGATAAACAAACGATATATTTGGGTGGGGACCTGAGCCAAGATACATGATGTAAATAACATGAAATTTTGAAAATATTTTAGCCAATGATTTTTGTTTGATTATGATACACAATTTTATATAATAATGTAAATGATATGCAAATAGCATTACTGAATTACTTAATGTTATTGAAGTGTATTTTGTATCCCTTGGAAAAAGTACATACAAATGCTGATATTAAATTGAACCCTTTTTCATGAAATTTTGTATTGAAATCAGGAAAATGTTATTATGCATATGTCATCGATGGGGGTTGTAAATGGGGACTCAAAATCTACCTGGGCAGTAGCTGAGTGGTGTCTTGCTAATGTTATACATGGTTGGGGATGTGAGGTGTCCTGGGTGTGAAACCAGGTGAAAACACACTTTTTCACCCAGTCCCTGTGTGAGGCTATAGATGGAAAATCCCTTGTGGTCAGTTCAGGTGAGTTTGCACTGTGACGTAGGGAAATGGCGGAGGGTAACAAACTTGCAACTAAAAACGACTGATAGAAACGATAGTTTGCATAGCTAGGGGATTGTGTGAGCGTTAATTGACAAACAAAATTTAAAACTGCAATTCGCAGGTCTACATTGCTTGTCATTACCCCAAGTTGTCACAGTGTAAACGCACCTTTTAGGGTTAGTGATGTTTTATTTTGTAGAAAACAAATCGTTAAGATTAAAATGATTTGTGTTACAGTGTATATTCTGTGTAAGATTTTTATTGTTCCAAGTGCAATTGGGCAAGAAATAAATTCACATGCCTGAACTTAAGATTTAACAGTGCCCCTCCAATAAGCTAACCTTATAGTCTATATCGCAGTGTTCCTCAAACAAACAATTTCTATAAAATTAAGGAGCCATAAATTTTTCGAATGGAAAAGAATAGTTGCTAGATTTGATGTTCTATAAATTCTGCATTGCCATTCCCCATTTTAACACATCGATTGGTGCTGCCTCTAATTTGCAGATATTAACTGTACAAGATATCAGATTTTCTGGATATACGAGAGATGGTTAATGGCAAGATTAGTAAAGTATCAGTCAAGAAGGCGGCACTCGTAAAGTATGGCACATTTGTGAACCAAGGAATGCCAGGGAGGCTCAAAATAGCCAGAATGATGACACGCGACTTATTTACAGAAGAGGAACGGATAACGTCAAATTGCAGGGGATATTTGAAAGTAGCGTTAGACCCTGTGAGACTGGAAGCGATCAGAGAAACTGTGTTTGAGGTCATACCATGTGAAGCTAATGAAAATATGTATGATGTGTGGCTGAAGTGTATTGCAGCCATTGATGGAAATTCTTGTCAGGCAAAAAAAAAAGAACTCTGTCTCAGGTTCCTTAGGCCCAAAACCATTCAATTGTATACCATTAGCATGATGCCCGCTTCGCACAGATCATAATAGTATAATAAGGGCCTACTATCTTAAACTTTATCAATAAACTTTTTTGTAGGGCCTATTGTTTTGCATTGATGAACCACCAATATACATATTATGTGGGATTTTTGGTTAGGAATTTTCAGTTGTATGGGATAAATAATGGTTTTCAATTAGTCACAATATTCCTAAGTTTTATGAAAATAACTTTTTTGTACCATTTTGTAGCTCTTAATTTTCTTATTGATATAACAAAATCGTATTAATAAATCTTCTAAATTAAACCTGGTGTTTACCTTATTTCCCAAACATACGACTTTTTTGAGATAACAAGCTTAGGTCTTGCCATGGAGCTGACAGAAAGATATTTTGCAGAACTTTGTGTCAGTGAAGGAGTCTTCATAGACAAATTTCAAAGCTAAAAGTGTATGTCATTGATGGTTTGTTCATAACAAGTTCTTTTATTGAATTGAACTTTTTGTCAAAAAGAGGAAAAATTAAGACATTTTGTTAAAATAGGCTTCTGATGCAAAAATGAAACTTGAGAGAATGCAATTGGTTGCAGGTGTATGTGAGAATCCAGGAGTTTGAACTTGAACTTCCTTTCAGCTATGTTAGATATGTTGCAATTATTTAGCAAAGTTCAATGTGGATTTCTTGGCTCTCTGTTGTTATATTAAAAACAGTGAGAACAGCACCAACTGACCAGCAAGGGAACTTTGGATGGATCAAAATAGATTCAAAAGATAAGTAAAAACAATGGGAAATAGGTTAAAAACAATTTATTGACTTATCAACATCCAAAGGGGTAAAAAACATATAACAACCGACGTTTCGAACAGATAAAACTGATCTTTAACAAGGAAGATAAAAACACAAGACAACCTAATACAACAAGAGAAGAAAAGCAAATGACTGATACTGTGTGGCTATGTACATATAAAAATGGAATACAATAGGTCACACATTCACACAACAAAAGAAATCAAGAGGATAAAATTGATAAAATTAATAACGTGAGCATGGCCAATAGACTTGTAAAAGTATGGAAAGCCAATTGGTTAAAAATAATATGGGTATGGAATGCCATTCCGGTCAAAAATAGAAAACAAAATGAAAGCTGAATTAGAGGGGGGGGGGGGGGGGCAATTTGGAAATTACCAAAAGCCTAACGAAATGGGGACCACTGTTGACACACGTCCACACTCATTAACTGCCCCCACCTAGACGGGCTCTGCATTATTTTTTTTTGACTGACTTTGTTATGTTTTGGTAGATATTGAAAATTCAGTTGTTGAATTATGCCTAGGTATATACTGGTACTTTTTTGTCTTTAATGTCCTGCACACTGCAGAGGGTTTGTGATGTTTTATTTTGTAGAAATAATTTGTTAAGATTAAACAAAAATATCATTCAAGTGCAGTTGACTAAGCAGTACCCAAATTCACATGCCTGAACTTGATTTAGACTAAAAATGACACATCCAGTAAGCGAAAGCACATCAACCTAAGAATGTAATTGCAGTGTGCCTCGATCAAATAATTTGTATAGAATTTGTTGAACGGAAAAGAATAGTTGCCAGATTTGTGATGTTCTATAAATTCTGCATCGCCATTCCAAATTTTAACACACCGATTAATACTGCCTCTAATTTGCAGATATTAACTGTACAAGACATCAAGATGTCAAATTTTCTGGAAATAAGAGAAATGGTTAATGGTAAGATCAGTAAAGTATCAGTCAAGAAGGCAGCACTCCCAAAGTACAACAGATTTGAGAACGAAGGAATGCCAGGCAGGCTCAAAATTGCCAGAATGCTGACACGTGACTTGTTTTCCGAAGAGGAGCGCATCACGTCAAATTGCAGGGGATATTTGAAAGAAGCATTAGATCCTGTGAGACTGGAAGCGATCAGAGAAACCGTGTTTGACCTTATACCATGTGAAAATGATGAAAATATATTTGATGCGTGGCCAAAGTGTATCGCAGCCATAGATGGCTGCAACAGAGATTTGAAGAGAAGAATCAAAAGTAGGCCCCCTATAAAGAGATGATTGGTCTCATTTAGAAATGGTGTTTCAGATTGTAAAACAGGCCTTTTACAATGTAAAATGTTGGCTATTTTTCAAAGAGTTTGCGACGGGTCTGTAGATCCCCCTCCGTGTTTAGAGATGATTGCTGTCATTAAAATTGTCAGTAAAATGCCAATGTTATCACAAAAAGGACATTGAATAAAAGATATACAAAAGCAACTTTTAGGAAAAAATACCATGCAGCATATTATAACCAAATGGATTTTTTTTTATAAAACTGCCGGTGTAAACATGAAAAGCAAAAATGATAGACTATGAATTGACATTTTCAGATTTCTTTGTCAGTAACTCATTCACAGTACAGATAGATGTAATTTTTCAGTAAAAAAGCAAGTTTGATAAATTCAGACCAAAGGCCAAATGCAGGCTTTATGGTTTTACACAAGTTGATATTTCTTGTATTGTTGTTTGTTTGTCGCAGTGTGCCTCGAACAAATGATTTGTATAGAATTTGTTGAATGGAAAAAAATAGTCGCCAGATTTGTGATATTCTTTTAAGATCCACATTTCCATTCCACATTTTAACACACCGATTAATGCTGCCTCTAATTTGCAGATATTAACTGTACAAGACATCAAGATGTCAAATTTTCTGGAAATAAGAGAAATGGTTGATGGTAAGATCATTAAAGTATCGGTCAAGAAGGCGGCACTCCCAAAGTACAACAGATTTGAAAACCAAGGAATACCAGGCAGGCTCAAAATTGCCAAAATGTTGGCACGCGACTTATTTTCAGAAGAGGAACGAATTACGTCAAATTGCAACGGAACACATGGTAAAGGAAGAATGGACCCTGTTAGGCTGAATGCGATCAGGGAAACTGTGTTTGAACTCATACCTTGTGAAACTTGTGAAAATAGTTATAATGCATGGCAAAAGTGTACTGCAGCCATTGATGGCAGCAACAGAGATTTGAAGAGAAGAAGGCCCCCTATAAAAAGATGATGGGTCCCCGGGCACTGACCTAGAAAGTTGATACAGGTATGTGCGGCCAATGTTGTTAATTTACCGGTAAATTAAAAACTGCGGTAAATTACCGGTAAAATAAAGTAAATTAAGTAAAATAAGTAAATTATAAAAAATCGGAAAAAAATGAACATTTTCATACCAAATATTGGTATACACTTATGTTTAATATCGAAACAGCTTACACTTATAATGTGGACTTCAGCTTCCAAAAAATAAATTGGGATTTAACTTAAAAGCAATTCAAAACATCTTGCAAAATTAACATATTGATCAAGTCAACAATATATTGTATCATTAAAAATTGCACTTACGGCAAGACTTTAACCAGAGGCTTTTCTACTAAAGTGATATTTAAACTGGTTTACTTAGCAGATAAATTACATAAAGTAAGCTTAAACCCAACTGATTTTCAACTTTTTCTATTTGTAGCCCACCTTTTTGAAAAGGGAAGCATTGCAGCATGGAGTGCAGCATGCAGCTGATGTTGATAAAAGTAAGCTTCACATTATTCAGAAACGGGCACTACGGGCAGTCAGTAACAGTGCCTTCAGAAGGCACTCAAATCCACTTTTCATTAATTATAATCAACTTAAAGTTTATGATCTTTGTAATCTAAATATTGGTTCATTTATGTACAACTATTGTAATAACTCACTGCCATCTTCCTTCAATAATTTGTTTAATACCAATAATGATAACCATAACTATAATACAAGATATGCTTCAGACTTTAAATATCCTAA
>JXSR01S073379.1:5332-15935 GCA_000969725.1 Ophiothrix spiculata
TCTACATGATATGATGCTAACACTTACAGGACATGTTTTAATAATAAATTTTCTTTATTTATTTGCAAAATGCCGATCAACATTAAGAAATATCTAAAGTTTTAATCGGTGGCCATTTTTGCCTAAAAGCAGATTTCAACCTAATCTTCGGACCTGAAGTAATTGATAACGTCATAATTACGTAACGGCTTGTCAGATTTTCATGATTTTGGTATCAATGGAAAGATGGGACCCTACCCTAAGCTATGATATAAGACAACTTAAGTTTGGGCCTGTCAATTTTCTAGGTCATGTGAGGTTTAACGGAGGTTAAAATTACTTGAAACGAACATGCTTACGATTTTGTTGAAATTTGAAAATACACGTTTCTGACATAGGTATCTATCATTGTTGATAACTAAAGAAATAACAATGCTGCGATAATAAAATTTTATACACATCTAGCAGAGGTTTTACAAACGATCATTTTTCTACATGTAACCATTTTTTGGGACACCTGGTATATAGTGTATATTCACTTGAAGGTGAAATAACACTCTCATAATTTTAAGGAAAAAATAATTATCTTAACATCAAAACAAAAGTATGTTTGACGCGTGGATGTGTCTTCATCACTTGTTCTAAGCATTCTTCAGAGCGTGATGCTCACTGCATTGAATTTGAACAAATAAGCATAAAATCATCAATATGACTTATACTCTAAATTTTCAAATTGACTAATGAGATCTAATATAATGGAATTTACGCTCCTCTCATGATATAATGTAGAAATCTATGACCTTAATTGATATTCATGAACTGAAAATATTTATTCCTCGGGACTCTATAACGGATGGCACAGGTATAAAGAAACGATGAAGTCCGCTGTGTCCAGATGTCTCTCTCCATTGATTTGACAATGTTAACAACCTTCAGGATTTTGTAACCACAAAATACATTTATACATAAATGAATGAATACAAGGACATTGATTCATTATGCACAAGGAGGATTAATGACATCCGTACTGATAATAGTAGCTAAAATACTGATAATATAAGTAATCACATTTATTCCTACTGCCTTCCATATTAATAATATTGTCCTTTTATTTGTTGGATTAGATCCTGTTTTAAATGTCAATGTGTCATGACCATTAGTTTCAATCATTGTCATGATTATGATCATATTAAGAACTGAATTCGTGTATTTGATATATGATGGATTCAAATAAATTATTCGTGATGATATAGAATTTTGTGTTGTGTTTGTTTGTTTCTTTTATCATCTGTAGAGGAAACTTATTCTGCTACCTTTGACAAAAAAGTAGGTGATATGATGTTTTACTTGAGGAAAGAGTATCCTTTCAATAGGGCAATTCCATACTTTTGACATTGTATTGCTTTACTGTATTTGATGCATTGCTTTGGACTTTGAATAGTTCTAATAATTCTATTGCAGTCTTTACATTAGGAAGCAGATTAGCGAATCAGTGCTTTTCTTAATTTGCACTAATGACATCCCAATATATGAGCGTAAATACGCTCAAGTAGAGGCTTTCTTGGGTATCCCCTGGCTATCAGCATTTTTTTTTTTGCATTTTTAGGGATTTTTTTTTTTTTGATCATTTTCTTTCTCCAAAAGAAATTTTAAGGAATCGTCATCGTCAGAGTGTCTCCAATGTATCCTTACAGGATCTGAATACTCAAAGTAATGCACATAATTTTGAAAATATATTGGCTTAATGATGTTACCAAATTGTCCTTGAAATTCAGTAATGTACAAAATGTCATGATCGTAGTTTGAAATCCTATTAGAGGCAATGTGAGATATTCGTGAGAGATGATGTTTGATGTTTGGTCTGAACTACGGTAGCTCATTGGGTTTATTTTGTGTTCATTTGCCCATGACTGACTCACGTCGAGCGGTTTGCCTGGGTATTAAGTTTCGAAACTATTTTTAACATAATATTCTAACATAAGGCCAAATAAAAAAAACAAGTTTGTTTCTGGTAACATGCTTGAAAAGTACAATGCGATATGCGCTTTTTATTTTTTTTTTCTATTCAAAAATGCAATGCGATATGCTATTTTTCTTTTCTTTTTTTTACCAAAAATGCAGAAAGAAAAACACATTAAAACAATGCTCTTGCTTTCTATATTAGTTATTTATATCATTATTAGCCATAAAAGTTTTGTTTATAACTTTAGTCGCCATTGGTTTCTCTTTCATGTTCAATAATATGAATCTTTGTTTGTTTTTACACAAGTCTCCAGCACGTTTTTTACAGAATTGTTTTATCTATCAACATTAAGGATTTTTTGATACGAAATATGAAATACAAATGCGGGAAATATGTAACTTAACAAAAACGCGCGCGGGTTACCAGAAACAAACTTTTTTGGCTTATCAATGTACTTTATAGAATCATTTGGATCAAAAAAACATAGTGATCAAAATTTTTTGTTGATTGACACCATACAGGTAATAATATACATGGATGTTGAAATAGTGTCAACAAATCGCTCCATGTACAAGCTAGCCAGACTATTTTATCTGTTGGAGATTTGCCAGCAAATTTATTGAATACATCATGTTACAGGTGTTGGACCTCTCGGCCTAGCCCTGTCATTAAAGTAACACATAGTCATAAAGAGAAATATACTAACGCAAAACGTGTAGGTTTTAAATTTTTATTACAGGAAACAGTGTGCGGATTAGATTCTTAAAACGAAAGGTATTGATTTCCTGCTAACATATGAATCTTGGAATTTGCTTTGGCACCAACCAAACTATATTTATTCCGTTCTAAAAATAAATGTGAAAAGGTTTTAAAAGTTTTTATCTTCACATATCTCCCGGATATCTACCACTGTCAATTAAGATGTGCTTACTGACAGTAATCATAACCCTTCTGAATATTTGAGCGATATGAAAAGGTGTAATTGAGAATAGGGAAATGATTTCCCACCGTCTCAAACAAAAATAATATCAACAACTTACTAAATGAATGAACATGCAAGATAATAATTGGTCATGCTTTTTAATGTGGGCACCCGACAACGGTGGATTTGTTACATTAAGAAATATTTTTATGTATGACATTTTTTCATTTCTTTTCAATAGTTTCATTAAATGTAATGATCTTGGTTTGATTTTAAAGATAATTTAGTAGCCTTTCAAGAAATTAAGAATAAACCCCAAATAAAGTTTCTATTATTAAACCCTAATAAGCCAGGGGTGTAGGCGGGTACGGTTGAGGAGGGTCCGGTTTAGGTACTATGAACTGCATTAGTGTTTCAGGAATATCTTTTCAAAAATCCAATAAAATGTCATAATTTTGGTATGCTTGGAATGTCAGTTTATGGTAATCAAAGACAAGTTAGAAATGAACCCAAATAGGTGAGTAAATAACACTAATAATTAGTTAAATTTAAATTTCGCAACGGATAAAGTAGTTATCTACAAATGGGTAAACCATTTTGAAGAACTCTCTTGATGCTACATATTTTGAACTAAGGCCAAGTAACAAAAATAACCAGTTGATCGTCCCCGCCCTCACAAATATTTTTGTTATTTTTCTTCTTTTGCTTGATTATTTAATTTCAAAAGAGGTAGAGATATAAAAAGTTAATAAAAGTGATTCCTGATCATATATAAACCTACTAAACACAGTTTCCTCCAGACTGGGGGTAGTAGGTCTAGAGAAATAAGGAAATAACATTGGCCTCATGGTAATACGGCAAACATTCAACTGTTGAAAATTAGCCCCAAGTGAATAGTAAATTCATAATAAAATAACAAATAATGAGGACCTCCATCACCAACTTTTTTTTAAAAGTCCGGACGATCAACTTGTAATTTTTGTTACTTGGCTTAACATGTGTTCATATTTGATATAATTGTCATTAAATGGTCATAGTTGTCAAAATTGGACGTTAGGTAAACGGCTTGTAATTGTTGCAAGGCACTTTTTCCTTGCTATACAAATTGTGCTATGTGTTTTGGGGACAATTATGTATCAGTACACTAACATATAGTGCCCAAAAAAGTATGTGCTTGTATTCTTGGGACATTATGTATTAGTGCAATATAAGTAGCCAAATAATTAATTTTACTAAAATTTTAGGAACTCTTTTCCCAAAGACTACAGGCAACTGTGACTGGTTGTTTTATTACATATATACGTATTTTTAAATGGGCACTGTTTGTACACAGCTTTACCAAAGCATTAAGACAGTGCAACAAACGGTTCAACCATTAGTTCACAACTCGTCATCCGTTGCAAAGGTTTTTCAAAATTTAGAGTGTAGAGGTGGAAGTGGTATAATGGATGTGACGCTGGACGAGGTATGTATATACAATGTGCATCAAATTTAGTCTTTCATCATTCTTACGAACATTCAATAATTGTTGTCTCTGGTCCCTGACAAGACCGATAGATTGTTAAGGAAAAGGGTCCAGGTTGAATCTTTGACAGTACTTTTGCATGAGTTGGCCATAGGCTTAATACATTGTCTGTAGATAAACCCATCAAACTAATACAAAACAACAACAACAACCTGCAGCAAAACCCAGACAAAAAGCATAGCCAAAAATGGTACTCTTCCAAGAGCCATGTTTAACTTAACTAAGGAGCGATTATCAGACAAAAGATAAGCCTGACAAATAATTTACCTTAATTATCAAGACATCGTAAAAATTTGCTGACTATCGAACTACCAAGTAAGATATTAAACAAACAAAGAACGTCTTTCTTCAAATGAATCTGTCCAATATTGGTTTCAAATGTTATGTTGAAATTCAATTCGATTAAAATACATTCACATAGTATCAACTAACGGCATTTTGTCGGGATAACTATCTACACGTGAAAACCACGAACTCCAACGACCATGGTCAATTGCCTGTCTTGTTGAAACCACTCAAAATCATCTCCAATGACCATTCAGGAAATTATTCTGAATGTAAAACTTTTATAAAACATACATCGAAAGCGAAGACAGCTTTATCACCAAAAAACTAAACTTCAAAATGTTGTGACATTTGAAACAAATTCGACTTAGAAATTATGTTCTTTTAATTGAAGAGTCATAAAAGTTTGTTCTTGGCTTTGTAATATATCGATAATTGAAAAAGATTTGGTCTCTTTTCTGAAATGCAATCAACGTTGTATTTCTTATCTCGTGATAGCAATCAAATCTCTGACTCTCAACTACCATGGTAGCTCACGGGCATTTACCTGTCTCGTTGAGACCTTATCAAGCCATTTAATCACCATCAGTGACCATTACGGAAATTGTTCTGTAGCTATAGCTTCCTTTAGTCACCTCAAATTTCATGAATTTTGTACATTATGGACGGTTAAGATAAAACAGGTTAATTCAAAGGTAAAAGTTTATTATAAAATATTAATAAAAGATTAATTAAACAAAACTGAAAGAAAATCTCTGACAGAAAAATAAAACAGATAAATTAACTAGACAGTTCGTTACTTACCTAAGTTGACGTTGTAATCTTTTACCTGCAACAAAGCACAACAAATATTTGCAAATAAAAATCCATGATTCTATGTATGATTTCCTTTATGAAATGTAGTTAAACCAACAATAATACGATTTCAATTTATTTTCACTCAGAAACTGTCACTAATTGTGCATATCTCATTCAGAGCAATTGACTAAGTATTGTCATTTCAACTTGTGAATAATCCATAGGGTTGATTTGTAACTTTATAGGTATAGTAAAACACATTGAAATGGTAATCGCAGACTTACATGTATTGACCATGAACAATTAGTGTCTTTTTCAAAATTTACTATTTCTAAACTTATTATTTAAAGTGTTAGTTCATGTCATTCTGTAACCACTTTGATCAATCCACATTGGGATAGGAATCATCACGTAGAATTCTGACTTCCGACAACACGACTTCTTACAATATAAACTATAAACAGTAAGACCTCTTTGAATAGATATCAAAATAGTAGTTAAATTAAAGTTAGTTGAAATATTCGTTTTATAATTTCTAAGAAAAAAAGTGCAAAAGGTGATGTTGTTTGATGTTACACTATTATGTATTTATCAAGTTATAAAAAGAGGGTTTAAGAATAATAGCTTTGAAAAGTAAACATATTTGTCTGTCTCAAGCAGACATGTATGCAAAGATTTCCGTAAATGAAAACAGTTATTCATATATTTGTTTGTCCAATAATTACTATTGGCAAACCAAGATATCTCGGAAAGTGAAAATGAAAAGTTCATTTTAGTTCAGTAAATCAAATATCATGGAACAGAAATGAATTAATATCTATGAGATTTCCATTATAATCAAAGCTTCCTTATAAAATTGATCTGGCAAATTATTATGTCCTACATTCGTCACCACGAGATTTAATTACATTTATGATATGTTTCTTTAATTATAGATACGTGACTAACCGGGTCATAACAAAAATTTGACACTTTTATTTTATTTTCCTTCTTGTCTTTAAACTGATTAATGGACTAAATATGGTATTTGTAACGAAATATGTGGTTTTAGGTTTTCGCTTGTTCAAATTGTGTGTCTTTAACCATCATCTGTACTTTAAAAGAAATGTGTGCTTTGAGTTCGTCGAGAGCTTATTAAATCAGGTTGTTTTAAGTTGATTGGTCAAGGACTTCAATCGGAGGCACGCCAATATTTTGAGCTATATCATTTCGGCCATGAATCATAATTTTTTTTTAAAGAATCACAACTAATAATTATTTTCCTGACACAACATGATCACGGTCCTTCAATGTTTGCTCTCAGTTTCGTGTGAATTTTCTGGTCATGTTTATCCCTATTAAATGTAGATAAGGTATATTATATACATTTTGAATTTTGTACTATTAGAGTTTTTCAAGATTTGTTAATAAACATATTTTTATATATGCTTTTCTCTTAACCTTGATCTTAATTGATCTTTTCCTTGCTTTCTATTAAAATAACATTAAGAATACTCATGTAAAACTAACATTTTTTTAAAGAAAGTAATCTCAAGCATCAGAATCGATAACATATACAACATAAAATTATACAAGATGCATAATTTTATTTATTTTTTAATTTCATGTCAGATACAAGCACCATGGATACGCCTAATTTTAATTTACTAACATTTGCGAATATAAAAAATGGTTTTCTTCTCAATCAGTTCATGTATATGTGTCTTGTCATGCTATAAAATCAGTTGGAAAAGACAAGATACCGTAATAGGAAAACTTATCGACATCTCTGCGCAAAATGCAACAGGTACAACCAGCCCATCTCGGCCAAACGTTGTAATAAGTAAGTTACGTTTCCGTTCGGAAAAGGAGTCATGATGATTATTCATATATAGTTTCTTTCAATACTTCGCAATCTATTATTAGTTTATTATGATTGTTGAGAATCAAAGTGATTTGCGTACTTCAACAGAAATCTGATATATGTTCAAGTCACGTGAAAATTGAAGGAAACTTGGGGTATAATCTTGAAATAACATGAGAACGTGGTTTAAAAACCAACTTTTTAATTATTCATCCATTTCGACATATTTGAAGAGGGTACACTTAACATTGACCGCTTCTACTGTCCACATGGACACTATATATATTCAAAATACTAAATGCGCTGCTTGAACATGTTGAATACATACATTTATGACATATAAATCTTTAGGGAATACACTTCGAACATCTTTGCTATATGTTGAGGTCACGTAAACTTTGAAGAAAACTTGGTATAGTCCCGAAATAACATGAGTACATGGTTTAAACATCAATCTAGCTTTTGTCCAGTTCGTCCAGTTCGAAGTTAGGTTTAATGGAAAGTACGGTACAATGAATACAAGTAGCCTTTAGACATATGTAAATAACGGTTCACACACAAAATCAGGAAGGCCCTGGGAATATATGCGGGAACAAAAGAATCATCACGAAAACCCGGAGCTTTGTTGTCAGTCTTGTATCCGTGATTAAGTCATTTTCACAGACATCTTGATAATTTGGATTCAGTCATTCTTATTGAGCTGAGACAAAACAACAATCAAAGCGAGTTGAGTGTTTGTAATTTTTGTAATCACAACAGTAAGATTTGTCTATAAGCTGCGAAATACTTTTTGTGACTTATTGTTAAATCTGTAATAATAACAATTGACGCGTCTCTAATGCAAATCAGTATAAATAATTCTATATTTTCTTAATGCAGACGATTATTTAAAAAAATAAAATCAGCCTTGTATAAATGTATACCTTACTTTTTTTTTCAATGTTTCAATTTGTTTCATTTGGATGTTTTTCTAAAAATAACGTGTATGTTACATAATCGGTTCAACAGAGACATTTTTCAGATATAAAGCTCAACGCTATACTTCTACCACACCAAGAAACACTATATTAAAGGGGCATTGGACAAGTTCAGCATCATCCCCACACTTTTCCCCAAACATTTTGAGATTTTTGCATCATTTGAAGTATTAGTGGTAATAATGACAGCATGCAAAGTTTCATGTTCAATTCAAATCCTAAATATCAAAATTTTTAGATATTCTCTTATTTTTAATTATTGTTGTCGTTGTTGCCCTCTATAGTTGAATTTCTAGAATTGGCATTTTCAGGAGATCTAATGAAATTAAAATTTTCTTTTGATTTCTCTGCAATCTACGATATAAAAAAAAGGATGTTTTACAATGAAATCTTTGGCTCCTTCTAATTGTATAGAATCAATAAATACGTTTAGAGAATAGCCTAAAAATCAACAAATAAAATAAGATTCAATTGTTTGACTTTTTTGAAGGCTTGATCAATATTTTCCCGATATCTGGTAATCGACTGTTATTTTCTAACATAGGAAGTGAAAATCATCTACAAACAAAATCTAAAAATGTTGTCCAATGCCCCTTTAATATCTTTTAACATCTTCAACATAAAATGTGTATCACGCGGGATGCACGTGGATGTCGACTTTTTCCGTGATCCATCGGGAAATGTTCGCATGAGACAGCCTTTGATGGTGCATTTGGAGGAGCATTTGCATTTGAGAAGATCAATAATAAATTCGAGACCCGCTTGTGTCAACGTGTTGATAGCAAGCTAGCTCTGGTCTCTTGAATTTTTACCGCATGGTTGCACTCCATCTAGTGGTGTAATGGTCCACATAGCCTCCAACACCAGTGGTGTAGCCATGCATTTAACAACAGTGTGTTCTTTCTTCTTCCACGCAGCCTCAGCACACTTTGCAGGTGCTCACTGTCAACTGTGGTCCAAATAACCTCCATTCCACACCAAGCATTATTTCAGGTTCTGCAACAACCTCTATGGGGTGCGTCCAAATTGTACCTGCCATTGGTTTCACTACTAATGGTATGCAGATTTCGACCGATTTCTCCCAGATTCCAAGATTGAGCAATCTTTTTGTAAGGTTGTGAAGAATATTCTTATTTAATATATTATTCATTCTACCTGTTCATTGCACACAATCTCAGGAGGGCTGGAGGGGGAACCTGAACCTAGAATGTACTCAAAGTTATTGTGTTATTCAACATTACCTATCTCTTTGGGGAAGCCATCCTTATTTGTCATCATTTTCTGTAATGTTTAGCACATGTTGTTCACATAATTCAATTCATGGGACGGTGAGGGATCCATCATGGGCGGATAATGACGAATCCAATTCCTTAAGCAATTCATACAATTGTGACACAGCTCGATATCATGATATCGCCAAATACAATACAATCATACATGTTTAAATCACAATTCAACAAATAAAGTATTTAATAAGCACATTTTTGGCGAAACAATCCTTATCTTGCTTAAGCTTTCAAATACAACAATAATGTGTGAGTAATGTTTTATTTATGTTAGTTGTAATGATCAGTCATATTTTAATATACCCTTGTTTGGTTAACTGGATTTATATTGTCATAAAGCCAGATCTAACATGCTGAAATCTATGACATCTGTAGAATGTTGACAGTCGGCTTAGAGTTCACTTCATACAAACATTTGAAAATCATTTTGTGTTTTTTAAATAACGGAAATGGAGTATTTTGTACAGAAATGTTAACAGAATTATGTAAGGTTACCATCGGGCAAAAGTTATTCTTATTCAAGGTCATTTGAAACATCGGTGAGGTTTTTTTAGTCTTAAGTCAATTTTCATAAATGTCTTTCTTATAATTATGTTGGAATACAAATCACCCATTTTTATTACTAGTATTTTATTTAGCATACCGTATGTCTAACATGATACATTGACTTATTACCCTGCCAAAGACTTTTTACCCTGCCAAAGACTTTTTACCCTGCCAAAGACTTTGGCAGGGTTTTGTTTTTCACGTGTTTCTTACACAGTCGCAGTTTGCGACTGTGTCTTTCATCTGTACGATTTCTTCTTCTTTCTTCTTCTGTCAACACTTCAACAGCTTATATCTCTGGAACACAATGGCCGATTTGAACCATTATTATGTTCTGAGCTAACCGATTTCCAAAAAAATCGGACAGGGATATTGGACAGGATACAAAATATCAGATTTTGAACATAATAATGATAAAATTGGATGGATTTTTTCGCATGATACTCAAAGATATTGGTCTCGCTATGAGTTTTAGAAAT
>JXSR01S073379.1:56753-73018 GCA_000969725.1 Ophiothrix spiculata
AGTATTGTACAGTAAAGAGTTCATGTTGAAGCAAATTTGTTCGAAATCAAAATCGGGTACCTTTACTCAAACGGCTGTAACTTTTGAATGCATTGATCAATTTCAACAAGCTAAAATGCTCATGAAAGCTGATAAAATATGCTATTTTTTCAGGTATAATTAAAGTTTATAAACATAAACAGGTTTCCTGAAAAAAGTCCTACCGTTGATTACTCTTTAATTTGACTCACCCTGTATACAAAATATACAAAATGCATAATTTTAATAAGAATTAAGGCATTTCATGTCAGATAAAAGCACCATGAATACGCCTAATTTTCATTTACTAACATTTGCGAATATGATAAAGGTTGTTCTTTTTTTTCTTCCCAGTCAGTTTATGTACACAAGTCTCACAAAAAATAATAGAAAAACTTGTCGACATCTCTGCGCAAAATGTAACAGTTACAACCAGCCCATCTCGGCCAAACGTTGTAATATGTGAGGTACGTTTCCGTTCGCCGAAGGAGTCATGTCTTTCAAACTTCGCAATCAATTATTAGTTTATTATGATGGTTGAGTATCAAACTGATTTGCGTACTTCAACGGAAATCTGCTATATGTTTAAGTTACGTGAAATTTGAAGGAAACTTGGGGTATAATCTTGAAATAACATGTGAACATGGTTTAAACGCCAACCTTTTATTTATTCATCCATTTATACATATTTGAAGACGGTACACTGAACATTGACCGCTTCTACTTTCGACATGGATCCTCTATACCTCAAATGCGTACCTAGTACGCCCTACATACATTTATGACAAATAAATCTTTAGGGAATACACTTCGAATATCGTTTATACACTTCTTCGTTTCTTTCACTCAGAAGAAGTTGAAGCTCGTCCAGTTCGAAGTTAGGATTTTCCAGTAAAGCTTGGGTTTAATGGTAGGTACGGTAAAACGAAAACAAGTAGTCTTGAGGTTTATATGTAAATAACGGTTGACACATAAATCATGAAGTCCCTGGGATATATACGCGGGAGCATAAGAATCATCACTAAAATCTAGAGCTTTGTTGTCAGTTTTATATCCGTGATTAAGTCTTTTTTACAGACATAATAATAATTTGGATTTAATCATTTTTATTAATGAGCTGAGACAAAACAACAATCAAAGCAAATGTTTATAATTCAAAGGGAAATATTACATCACAACAGTTTGAGTTATATATAAGCATTAATTTAATCAATGAAAGATTTGTACAGGCTGCGAAATACTTTTGGTGACTGATTGTTAAATCTGTAATAATAGCCTATATACATGAAATAGAAATATTATCAATCAATCAGTCAATCAGTCAAGTGTTGCCTCCAAAATTTAACCTGCCATTGTTCAAATACTAATGGTATGCAGATTTCGACCGATGAGCGTCTCCGCAGATTCAAAGATTGAGCAATCTTTTATTTTTAAGGTTGTGTAAAATATATTCATTGTACGTGTCGGATTCATTAAAGTAACAATCACACGATCTCGGGAGGGATGGAGGGGGAAACCCGACCCTAGAATGTACTCAAAATAATTGTGTTATTCAACATTACCTATCTCTTTGGGGGAGCCATCCTTCTTATTTGTCATCATTTTCTGTAATGTTTAGCACATGTTGTTGACATAATTCAATTCATGGGACGGTTAGGGATCCATCATGGGCGGATAATGACGAATCCAATTCCTTCAGCAATTCATTCAATTGTGACACAGCTCAATATCATGATATCGCCGAACACAATCAAACGATACATGTTCGCTTAAAGTTAACAAATAACGGAAATGGATTTGTACAGAAATGTTAACAGATTTATGTAAGTTTATCATCGGGCAAGAGTTATTCTTATTCAAGGTCATTTTAAACATTTGTGACTTTTTTTTTTCATTCCAATCTTTTTAGTCAAGTTTCATATATTTCCTTCTTATATTTTGGAGTACAAATCATCCATTTTTATTTTTTCATTTAGCATACCGTATGTCTTACATACATTGACTTATTTTCATATTGTGCTACACGTTAAAAAGTCGAAATGATTCCTTACTGGTAGCAGAAATTTTGAATGTCGAGATTAATAATACCAACACAACTATACGGTTACCAAAAAATAAGTTCCCCCTTTGGATGACCAGATGACCAGACTTTGTCAAGACAGAAGTCGCCATGTTGGTTGTATTTCTCCTGCATAAAGCACGTTTTCGTTTAGGAAAACAATTCTCTATACATCACACTCTACCATTTGATAAAAGGTAATGACACACTTGTTTCACAATCATTTTTTTATACAGCCGAAAAAAGTTGCATTTAACTTCTTAAAGCTTTCTTGTCACAACAAGGACAAGTATACTTTGGTATTTACTGCATTAACCTGACTATACTGCCAAAGTATACTTTTTTGCATGGTTTCAATATCATGCATGATAATGTGACACCCAATTCTGTCACGCTTTTGTCATGGAAGTGAGAGTTAATGTGAGAGAAAGTGAGAGAGAATCTGTAAAATGAAATCATGGATGCTCTAAACCTTCACATGATCATACAAAACTCAGGAGCAAACAAACATGATTTTCACAATCAGACAGCATTAGCAGAGATTTTACTACGCACTTTTACCAGGGTATCATTGAACGACCAAAATGTAACGGATCGCAAAGCTTAACAATTTTACGCGATATCGCTGCACTGTTAACTTGTGTTTTGTTTTCATGCTGAAAATATGGATTTTGATCAATGACTAGTTACCTAAGTTTCTTCTAGTGTATAAAAGTGTCATATGGTCCAAATTTCAAATAAATCCTTGTAATGTGTTCAATTTTAAAAACAAAATCACTTTATCAGTTGTTGAAAAGACTAACGATGGAAACAACACTTTTAATCCGACAATGTCTTCAGTTAAGTCATGGCAATTCATTTAAAAATGAGAAGGGGTCTAAATCATGTTTAAATGTGGAACATGTACTGATTTAAAATAGAGAAAAACAAAATAAGAAAACGTGGAAGCATGTTGGGATTTCATAAAAATACGCAAGTGCAACTTTTTTCGCCAGTTTTGAAAAATGATTTTTAAACAAATGAGTGTTGTTAGAAAACGACAAAAGCTTTCATCAAATGGTGACGTGAGTTTCGTGCACAAGTGATTCTCGAAACAGAAACCAATTTTATGCAAAAGAAAAGTATTCAAAATGGAGAGTTCTATCACTACAAAGTTTGATCATCCATGGGGGAACTTTTTTTTTTTTTTTTTTTTTGGTGACCGTTTAGCTTAGAAGGTTTGGAACTACTGTATATTTTAGAACAGGAAGATGTTTTCATTGACCTAGTCAACAGTCATTATTTTAGATAGCCGTGTCGCAGGTCTAATATTGTTCTTATGTGTGTCGGGTGGTGTTTTGTTAAAATAAGTAACTCTCTTCAATCATGAGTTCTTATTTGATATCTGAGGAATTTCATTCAAGTAGATCACGATACCAACATATATAAGTAGACGTTTAATGATTCGTTAGATCTCAACTCTTCGAATTTTCTTTCTAAAAGCTCGGTCGATCGTTGCTACAGAGCGGGTGTAATTGGAACACTTTGAACCACTATTTCCTCATTTTTCTTAACTATGAGTATTATGTACAATCTTAGAAAGATGCAATACGATCTCTACATTCAGAATGATATCTGTGGACAATTTGGTTCCAATGTTTAAGTAATCCATAAAGTAAAATTTAGTTATACTTGTCCGTGTGTAGTGTTTATTTGTTTGCTTTATAATTATGCAATGGTGCTTTGTTTGGATTTTCGTTACTAGCATTTAAGCCATTGGATTAGGGCCAAGTATATTTTCCTTCTTACCCTGTTTTAGTACACTATTAAAATCTTGTTAAACTGTTTGGGGATATGTCCTCGATTCTCTCTAATGTTTTCCACGTACGCGTATATTACAATCAATTTCTCAACTGCTTTCAAAATGACCATATTGGATCGTCTTACCTCAAATATCCATTTTCTAATGCCATACTATTTTATTGCAGCTAATAACTAAGGAAAACAGCGAACCATCAAGCGAAATAAATTACTCAGGGGCAGTCAAATATGAAATGGATACAGGTGTAAGGCTCGCGCTCCGACAGGCTGGGGCATTCGGTGAGAACACAGGCTCAAAAAATGAGGAGTCATTGGGTGAGAGCATGATTTTTGACATTCGGTGGGAGAAAAATACAAAAACATGAGGGCTCAGTGGTCAAAAATGAGGAATTTTGGCATACAGTGATTGAAATTTGGCATTCGGTGATCAAAAATTGGCATTCTGTCAGAGAACATACAACATAATGCTCATATATTAACGAAATTACAATAAATGACTGTGGCAATCGCTCAAATCTCTCCCCGGTAATCAGTTACAACATGAGTCATTTCAGGTAAAAGTGCTAGATATCTGCTCTACCATTTGATGGTTCCGAGTGACTGTTGCTGGTTGGCTGTAAGGCCACTCAAGTCGCTGCAAATTCATTACACTTCATCATGAGCTTGCTGTATACAGATCATTAGCTACTTGCGCTAAACCATTACTTTGCAATATTTAACGATGGAAATCTCTTATACCGGTGTTTGCTGTTTTTATTTTCATTTGATACACAGGAATTCTACTTAGTGAGCATAGATTATCATAAAGGATGTATATTCACAGTATTTTTGGACTAAACTGATGTGGATTTAATAGTATTCTCCATTTTGATGTACCATCCTAAGTAAGTAAAACATTTTTATATCGTCTGTCATCAATGTTTCATTTGCAATCAGCCAAGTTTAATTGTGGGTTAGATAATACTTGATTTTCGAGGTCAGTTTTGGTATTTAGTCGGACCTGGATCTGGTAAAGTGGAGGACAGTTAAATGCCTGATCAAAAAGCATTCATCCATAAAAATGAAATATTTTGAAATGTTTTAAATGTAACCACAAGCAAAGTTTTAAAATGATGCTTTTGGAAAAAATGGTTTAATATAATCAGAATAAACATATATTTAGGAAAAATTGTTAGAAGGTTTTTGTATACATATCTATTAATAAATCTAATTATAATATATTTATAAATACTGTCAAAGCATTCTTTTGCATATGATTTTTAACAAGTTTCCACTAAGTATTTTACCACCGAATAACGCGTTTTCGTATTGTACAGTTAATTAAAACGATGCGAGGTTTTGTTTAATGGCTTGGCTTAATGACTGCACATATTCTGTCGAGACTGATTTTTCATGTAGTAATAATGTGTTGTTGACGTCGACATATGTGTCGACATAAAGTTGTTATCAAGGAGGGTTTTTTTTTTGGATAAGCTTAATGGTCCGTTTTAGATGCAGATTTACTTATAATATAGTCATGTGAGCTAGTTTTTTCTGCGTACGACAATATAGATGATGTAAAATTGATATTTTGCAACTTTTTTTCTTGTAATCATCGTAATAACTTCAAAAACGGTTGTAAATGACAAACAACTAATAAGTATGAAATTGTTTATGCAAGAATTTAAAGGACAACTGCTAAATAATTGACAATTAAGTTTTCATGCAATTTTAAGTCATGAGATTTGGTAACATTTCTGTATCTTAATCTTAATAAATAATTTATTTTCCTTTGTGTAATTGGTGTTTTAAATTAATGGCTTAAGTAATTTAACATTTTTGTTAAACCTTAAATATTTAAAAATATATACACTCTGAAAAAGAAAGGATCAAACTGATCCGACACTCATTTTGATCCATTTGAGGAGAATTTGGATCAAAATTGATCCGGAAAAGGGTAAGCTCATATTTGATATTTTATCGGATCAATTTGATCCTTTCTTTTTAAGAGTGTAGATGCACTTAACTATATTTTCATACACCAGATGTTTGTAACAATTATTGTAGATATTGATAAACTTTAGATACTAAAGTTGGTACAATAAATTTCCATTCTTTTGCTAATAGTTAGGCAGTTTAAAACCAATTTACGTTAATTATTTAGCCACTGAATTTAAAAAGTAAATACGAATTAAGAACATCTGTTAACTCAATACAAACATGTACTTGAATCGCTAGGTTAAAACAACATTCGAATAGAATACTACAACTAACCAGGTGATTGGCAGCATTGTTTATCTTTATTGTAAGGCCTCCACATCAAAGGAAAAATGTTAAAATCATTATTTTGTTTCCATAGGTAAGATTTTCAGATTAGAAAACCATTTCTAATAAGTATTTTGCTCCCGAAGAATTTTAGCCAATATTAGTATGACACTCAATTTGACTATCTGCTAAACAAATGTTGCAAGCACATATTGTGTATGCTAAAAATATGATCCGTTTTTCAACATGTAATTTTCAGTCTAAAATCAAACATACCATTATAGGGACTTGCGTTTTAAGTTTCAGTCATATCGTTTTAACCGGTTTAATTTTTCTGTATGTCACAGTAGGCACATGATTCAAGATTCAAAATTTATTTCAATAGCACATTCAAAAACAACTTAGATTAAACAAAACAGTATGTTAAAAACACAACAAAAGAATAGTATTGATGAGATGGGAAAAAGGCCTGTAAGGCCCGAAGGGCCATCCCCTAAGTAGGGCCCAAGTTACACACAATAAGAGAGTATGGCCTAAAAGATACAAAACACACATTCATAACACAAGACATGCCCAAAACAACAAAAATGGTCATACATTATACTCTATTAGCAGAATTTAACTGTATTTGACTGTTTCAGATTTCATATGGGTTGTGAGAAAGATATGGACAATAGAAGCAAATTGTTTGGTACAAAAATATTAAAAAACGTTTGGAAACAGTTGAAACAATTTGACCATGCTCTTTTAAATACGCAATAAGGGTTGTAAAGTGGTTAGAAAAAAATGCATTTACATATTCAGGATTTTCAATCAACCACTACTATATATACAGTAGTACTTTTCCATTGAATTCCAATTCCTAAGATGATTCTTCAAGTAACAGGTATCCTTAATCCACTTGTTTGTGCACCTGCCTTATAGTCAGTCTGTGGTTGAAGGGTGTGGCCAAATGACTCTATTTCATCCAAATTCCGGTTTTATCTTATTTTATTCGTGACAACATTGAGTGTAATATGACTTTCGTGACAAATAAAAACACGATGTTTTTGCACCTGTTAATATCAACATAAACGATGGAATTTCGTGACATATAAACACAATGTGGCACAAATTGGGAACAACGTTAGAAATTTGTCTAAACCAAATCACAAAGCATATGACCTAAACTTGATTTTCAGTTCCCTATTTGAAGAGAATTCAATATACTAACGACGAAATAACGTATAATGTTGAATATGAAAATCAGACTTTTAAATATTTCACAAAATAATCGTCTTTAAAAAGACGAATATTTTCTGAAATACTAGTATATTAGAGGTGTCTTCCGCTTACGAGTTGATATTTATAATGAATTATAGACATTTTTAACTTTTGTAAATAACAATCGTCGTTTTGAATCCGTTTCAGTACAACGAGTCTCTAAGCACAATGTTTATATTAAACCTAACCCCACTGAATCTCGCAATATCCCATTCCACAAAGTTTAAATATGTGATAGACCCAAGTTTAACCACGAAAGAAACCGCCTGCTCAGTGGCTTGACACATGGATAATTGGATTGGGAAGCGCGAGGTTGTGGGTTCGAATCCAGGTTAAACCCAACATTTTTGACTTGCAGATTTCCGAGGAGAAGGAGTGGTTGAAAATATTAGCGTATTATATCCAAAAGAATGACGAAATATTTGACAATCAGTGGCGCGGAAGTTAATGGCTAGGAGTTTTTATTTAATCCGGGAAAGAATATTCAAATACTCTTTTTAAAGTACTCTTTTATGATAAAAATTTATTTATTTTATACATTCACCGAATACATTGTCAAAATAGCATATTATTTGGTTATAGAGAAGACGACATTGTGGTGAATTTTGATGTAGCAGGTGAAAGATAATTAGGTCAGATGATCAGATTATTGATGTCAGCCAATTATCCAGAATTTGACTTATGAACTTAAAAGACTGGTATTACCTTATAATTAACCTTTTCCCTATTAATTACAACGATGGCATTTCACAGAAGCACTTACAATGCAGAAATGTCCATCCACTGCACCGGAAGTCACCCTGCCCATATACAAAAAAGGATACCTATAGTGTTATTGTAAAGAGGTTTTTTTTTTTTTTTTGGTCAGCGAAGATGTACGGTGCTTGGATCCTACTAGAGTTAGTCGACAATCCTATTTGATCCTACGATCCTGCTTGAGTTCGATGCTATACACATAAAAATGTTATCTCTGACAGAAGAATAATACTTTAGGTTAACCATTTTGAGCATGTGGCATAATCAATGTTTGGTATCAGAATTAGACCAAACTGCAGGTATGACCATTTGTTAAAATTTTCCTTCGATGAATTTAGAAAGATCTTGTAAGACCCTGAAAGGTATATGTCAAGCAAGAATCTCGACAATAGGAAGTGGAAGTGGTTTAATATTTGAAACTATCAAAGTGTAAGGGCATGTATTGCGACATAAAAGACAATTCTATTCAGTCGTGTGCTATATTGGTGGTATGATACGACTAGTACAGGCTGCTTTATTTATATATTGCATTTACGAATTTCATATGTGACACAGCAAGATTACCACTATAAAATCATAATATGAAAAAACACATTCAGCTTTGTATGCTATTTCTCACACATTCAAATCTACACGTATATAATCGCGGTAATAATTAACATCACTGGTACTACGATGAGACTAGTACAGGCCGCTTTATTTATATGTTGCATTAACACATTTCATATGTGACACATATTGCAAGATTACCATTACAATTATAACATGAAAAATAACACATTTAGCTTTGTATGCTATTTCTCACACATTTATATCTACACATATATAATCGCGGTAATAATTCACATCACAGGTACTATGATTAGACTAGTACAGGCCGCTTTATTTATATGTTGCATTAACACATTTCATATGTGACACATATTGCAAGATTACCACCACAAAATCATAACATGAAAAAACACATGCTATTCCTCACACACTTAAATCTACACGTATATAATCGTAATAATACTTTACATCGCAGGTTTAGTAGTGCAGAATCAGAGAGCATTTCACTTTGATGCATTTTAATCTGCATTGCCGGCTGTGATATGTTGTTTGCCGGGAGTCAGTTGTACAGAATCAGAGAGCATTTCACTTTGATGCATTTTATTCTGCATTGCCGGCTGTGATATGTTGTCTGCCGGGAGTCAGTTGTACAGAATCAGAGAGCATTTCACTTTGATGCATTTTAATCTGCATTGCCGGCTGTGATATGTCGTCTGCCTGGAAGTCAGTAGTGCAGAATCAGAGAGCAATTCACTTTGGTGCATTTTGATCTGCATTGCCGGCTGTGATATGTTGTGTGCCGGGAGTCAGTAGTGCAGAATCAGAGAGCATTCCACTTTGATACATTTTAATCTGCGTTGCCACGGCTGTGATATGTTGTCTGCTGGATTCAATTACAGCAAGACATTTATTGTCCAGGGTACTTTAGTGTCTTTCCCAAAAGACTAAAACATATTATTTGCTATTACACAACTCTATCATCGCAGTAATAATAATGTACGCTGACTCACAAAACTGGGCAATGACTTATTCGTGTTCTGATAAAGCGGTGATTGCGTAACAGAAACAAAAATCTAAAATTTAAGAACCGCTGTTTCCATCATTAAGTCGCAATATCTTGAGAAAGGTTCTTTTTATCTTACAGGTTCGAATCACTTTTGTTCGCACCATCTGTAGGAATTTTCTGACCAGGAAATGATTGTCTATTATATACTTTTATGGTATCAAATAAGTCAATGGTTTAAAGCTGCACAACGAAATCATAATGTTCAGAAAATAGAGCATGTCCATTTAAAGACTCCCGTGAGACTCGTTAACATACATGACACCATTATTTGATGTACAACACTATCACAAGCGGACACTGATTCTGTCCAAGGATACTGATCTTCTTAAACATGGGTAGGGGTGGCTGCAATTGTCATTTGGGACCTCTCTCTGTAATAGTTGAATTCTGTTATTTTTATCAATAAGAGAAAAGTGAGAAAGGCGTATTTTGCTTAGTGATTCCGCGAATCAAATTAAATGCCTTAATTGATCAAGCAGGTTAGCAACGAAGGGATTTGCTCTATTACCTGAAAAATGATTTAAAACTTCAATAAACGCATTAAAGTCAATGTATCGATTGAATTGATTAGAAATAACTGTTTTTTGTATGCCCAAGATGCATTCAATTCAAAATCAAGTCAAGTTAAACTTTTAACCCAAATTTCCACACTAGTTGTTAAATTGTCATTATTTTCTTATTCGTTTTTCATTTTTCTTAAACATCTGATTTGATTAACCTTACACGAAAAGATCAAATGTACACGCCTCAATATTTAGAAGCCCCCTTTAGCATTTAGCAATACCGTTTTTGACATCATGGGTTGTTATTTATCCCAAAGGGTCTGTGTCATTGTCATTTGGTTCAAAAGTTCTGGAGACTACGACTCCCATGATCTGTTCCGTTTGATAGTAAAAGTAATTCGTTCCTTAAGTAGATTTTTCAGCGAGGTTGTTCGTATGAGTAGGCAATTACTAACCAGAGCTGGATTTTCTATTAAAAATCTTTTATCGAAAGCTTAATAATGATGATTCGGTTAGACGTTCGGGCGGCGAAGTGTATAATATAAAGCAGTTTGTTTAAGACGTGAAGATTATATGGTATTTAAACAACAGGGTATTTATCAACTCACTGTATAATTCATGATTTTGAAAATACTCTGATGCCTTGCTCCAGCTCTGTAATCTTCTATCTTGAAAACAAAACAAAAAAATCATTACATATGAAAAGGGAAGTATGTTTTCAATTACAGAGTAGACTACATAGAGTCCCAATAATGGGACTCTATTAGAACGCATCAAACTAAATCCTTAGATATTCACATTCACTTCAAATACCCCGAGCCCAGGGACCGTTTGTTGTTTCGCACCTGTATCAGTATTTTTCAATGGTTTATATTAGGCAAGATTTCACCCCAACAAGCGGTACCAGTAATATAAGGGATATCCACTGGAAATGCGTTCTGATCAGGGTGATCTTATCTGATTCTAGGCACAATATTATTTCAGAATTTATGGTCATTCATCACGGTCCGCCCTTCTATTCCTAATGCCATTTATTATATGATAGCTATTAAAGATAGACCAACAATTTAAATGTTCAGCTCTTCTTCGATATTAAATCCAGTAAAATATAAATTATCATTCATTCATTTTTCCTGTAGATATCAACACTTTATTGAACAACATGCTAATTGATCAAACAGATCAGCAACGAACGGATTTGCTCTATTACCCGAACATGCTGAAAGTTTGAAAACCTCAATAGACGACTTTCGTGTGTCACATAATGCATCTTGAAAGTACTGCAAACTGTGCAGTCAAGTTGTGCGCAATGCGCAGAACTTCTAATATGGTATACTGAGCAAGACTACGTCACAAGGTCCCGTATTTGCGGTACTTTCAAGATGCATTATGGGACACACGAAAGTCGTCTATAAACGCAATAAAGTCAACGTATCGACTAAATTGATTTAAATACTTGTTTCTTGTATGCCTAAGATGAATTCGATTTAAAATCAAGTCAAGTTGAATTTTTAACCCAGATTTCCACACTAGTTGTTAAATTGTCATTATTTTCTCATTCGTTTTGTATTTTTCCTATTCGTCAGATTTGATTAATCTTATATTTAGAAGCCTCTTTAGCATTTAACACTACCTTTTTGGACACCGTGGGTTGTTATTCATCCAACTCAATAGTAAGGGTCTGTGTAATTGTTACTTGGTTCAGAAGTTCTGGAGACTACGACTCCGTGATCTGTTTCGTTTGATAGTAAAAGTAATTCGTTCCCTAAGTAGATTTGTCAGCAAGGTTGTTCGTATGAGTAGGCAATTACTAACCAGAATGGGTTTTCTTTTAAAAATCTTTTATCGAAAGCTTAATAATAATGATTCGGTTAGACGTTCGGGCGGCGAAGTGTATAATATAAAGTAGTTTGTTTAAGACGTGAAGATTATATGGTATTTAAACAACAGGGTATTTTCAACTCACTGTATAATTTGAAAATACTCTGATGCCTGGCTTTAAAACTATACGTACACCACCAGCTCTGTAATCTTCTATCTTCAAAACAAAACAAAAAAATCATTACATATGAAAAGGGGAGTATATTTTCAATTACAGAGTAGACTACATAGAGTCCCAATAATGGGACTCTATTAGAACGCATCAAACCAAATCCTTAGATATACACATTCACTTCCAATACCCCAAGCCCAGGGACTGTGTTTCGCACCTGCATCTCTATTTTTCAATTTTTTATATTAGGCAAGATTTCACCCCAACAAGCGGTACCAGTAATATAAGGGATATCCATCGGAAATGCGTTCTGATCAGGGTGATCTTATCTTATGCAAGGCACAATATTATTTCAGAATTTATGGTCATTCATCACGGTCCGCCCTACTATTCCTAATGTTTATTGTATGATAGCTATTAAAGATAGACTTACAGTATAAATGTTTCATCTCTTCTTCGATATGAAATCAGGTAAAATATAAATTTTATCATTCATGCATTAATCCTGTAGATATCAACATTTTATAGATCAAGGAAGGTCCATATGAACCAAACATTCGGCATTTGGTTTTTACGCGTCTGAGCAAAACTTGAACGTGAAGTAAATGTTCATCACCCTTCCATGTATGTAATCGTCTAGCTTTTCAAATCTGTTTTTTCGCATAAAATCGAACTTTTTTTAATTTTATTTTAGGAATAATGTATTTTTACTTACATACATTCTGCAATTATGAGTCGAATTTTGTTTAGTAGTGGGTTGTCGATTTTTTCGCGGGAAAGTTTTGCCCAAACATGACAAATGTTTTTTTTTTTTTTTTTTTTTTACCGTCAGTTTGAAACCGTTTGTCCGATTACTATTATTTTTTTTTTTTGGTTTTGGGGTGTTTTTTTTTTTTTTGAGGAATTCTATCTATGACAAAATGCTCATAAAAATTTACCTTCGCAAAAGCGCTTTCTTGATGTTGGGTCCATATGGCTCTTTCCTGATGTTTTGACCATATGACGCTTTCCTGATGTTTGGACCATATGACGCTTTCCTGATGTTGGGTCCATGTGGCGCTTTCCTGATATTGGATTCATTTGGCACTTTCATGATATTGGGTCCATAAGGCGCTTTCCCGCTGTTGGGTCCATTTTGAGCCCCCTTTGCCGCCACCGGGCATGTGTAAGACCACTTTATCTTTATATATTTATGTTGGTGGTTGGTCTTAACATGATTTTAGTATTTTAATTTTCTTTGAGAAAGATATCAAATAACCTACATAAAAAACCCGCAAACCATCTAACCAGAATATCTTGCTATGAATACACAGCTTCGCACACGCATCAATATTTCACGATAGGCAAGGTTTCCCTCCAAGAATCGGTTGAACTTATGAAGCGGATATCCCTGGAATTACACTCTGATCAGGGGATCTTATCTCTTTCTACTTACAATATTATTTCAAATTATAGCAGTTCTAAGCAATATGTATTTGATGATGCGATGACTTAGCTCATCTTTGCTGGAACTGTCACTAACAGTTAATAATCGCAAAAGTGAGATTTTAAGACATCATAAAACCACAATGTTAACAGGTATTGGAAAGTACACCTCACCTTCTTCATGTTCTTGGAATAAATGGATATAACAGAAAAATGTAGATTGAATCATCGTCGTGATTATTGGGGCAATATTTAGAGAATGGTTTTCAACTTGAAAGACCGCAGGATTCTAATTTAGGAGAGTAGCTGAGTTAAGAGGGTTAAATTTCTTCTCATATAGAATATAATCTTGATTTCGTGCAGTACTTTTAGTGAAAAATGCAATGGCGGATCGTTTTGTTTTCTCAGATCCCTTGCAGATTTATAAGGGGATATCTTCAGCAGGAAGTTTCTTTACAGTTCTTGCTACATGTTTTGTCAATTTCTCATAATGAAAGATGATTCAAAACATCATTCCAAGACAGAATATTTTAGAAAGAACCAGATTCATGATAAATTCCCTGTTTCTCCATTTTCTACAAAAATGACGTGATGCTTTTTCCAATCGGGCTTAATTTGGCATTAATTTTTTAAATATGGTTTTTAAATCATGAAAGTTGACCAAACCAAAATCAAGTTATCTCATATAAGCTTAGTAAATTGTGTGTTTTTCATTTATTTCTGTTTGCATGATCCCCGAAGATACACAGAGAAGTAAATTTGCATTATTTTCATCCGAAAATGTATTATTTTGCAAGTTCTTGCAATAATTAGTATTTTAAAATCATCTACATGGTAATCTGCTCAAAATGACATCTAGCACCACAACCACGTATATTCAATAGAGAATTATCGATTAAGGACGCTCTTAAGAGCTCTTTGGACAATGTTACTTTGCTTAACATACCTCTAAAGATTAGTTTTTATTGTTAGAAGAAGAATGGAGACCCCGGTTGAAGCCTAATTCCATAGATTTGGACAAGCTCTTTGTAGATCTGTTTAATCTAGCTTTTCCAGTTTCTTAAGACATTTATTAACTTTTCTAGAATTTTTTAAAAATTCAAATTTATTTTAGAAATCTTTTCTAGACTTAGAATCATGAGTCTAATGTGATTAAAAAGCAAAATTATTACTGTCAAACTTCAACTGATTTAAATAAATATCAATGGCACAAATAAAATCTTTCATGACCATGCGTTTTATCAAACAATAAACATAGTCGCATGGTTAAGTAATATTAAAAATCGTACGATTGGATATATACCTAATATAATGGTAAGCGAGTAGTGATACATCAACAATGTTAAAATGTATAATATAAAACTACAATGTATTCCCACGTGCATCCAAGTTTTGTCCCAAGATTTCTATCAACTTAGAATAAGCATGTATCTTATTTTCGGGATTATGTTTTTCTCAGGAACACGTAATATAATCCATGAAAACACAAGGCTGACGACTACTTCCTTTAAATAGCAACAAGTCAAAAATGATAAGTGTTCGTTGGTTAACAATCACTAGAGTATAATATTACATTGTGGTTATAATGTTTGAAAATCTCCACATGCTACAACAATAAATAATAAATAGTGACTCACACATTCTAATTTCTTAAGATTGAAAAAAACACTTGCAAAAAAAAAGGTTCGATTTTGTTAACTGGTATCTGTCAAAGATTCATATTAACAAACTCCAATGACCCATGGTTTACCTGCCAAAGTACCCGTTAAATGGGTACATTTTGTCAAAAAGACACAATCTGCACCTCACTCCTTCTGGAGGGTTCACATTGCGGTCGAGGGCCCCAAGGAAATTTCATCGAAATAATTTGTCGTATAAAATAGAGGATTTTAAACCGATTTGAATGTTATGGGATTTTTTGTATTTCATTGCCGTCTATACGTTACTATGTAAAATTAATTATCGTTACCATAATTAGACACATTTTCATACATATCTTCTAAACGAAACATAACTCAGCCGTGAAATTTCACATGGCTTCTAAGGTATTTTTTTCTAAGAAGTAATGTTTTGATACAAGAAAAGTTGTTCTGCAAATGAACACCATTTGCAATTAAACAGAATGGTAATATCGCTTTTAGACGCATTATCTTATTAGGAAAATGGTGTCATTTGAGTCACCACAAAATCAGGAAGTTTGAGGAACGTCTTTCTGACAATCATCATGATCACCAATAAATGAGCGTTAAGTTTCTTCTTGCCAAGATTTAATTTGTACATGTCACAATCATATCAATAAATGGGTATGAAATAGGCAAACAGAGTGGTTTAGACCTAAAGTTTATCAACGATTGAATGCAGAATTCGACTATGACAAATATGTATTTTTAGCAAAATGTGACAAAATCAATCCATCCGCGGTAAATTTGTAATACTCAATATACAAGTCCTTAAGAGCGTAGAAACCTAACATCAAAATACAGATAAATAAAAGTTCATTAAACCAAATTGATATTATCCGTGCGCATAAAAATTCATGATCATGATAATGTATGTATTGTTTGGGCCTGCCATTATGACATAATT
>JXSR01S073379.1:76740-96108 GCA_000969725.1 Ophiothrix spiculata
TTTTGACATGAAATTGCGTTTTTATCTATTATAAAGGGGAAAAAATGCCGTCTACACAAAATCTCATTTGGATTCATTACTCATTGACATTCGTAATTATAGATATTTACGGTCACGTGGGTTTGACTCACAACAACAAACAACTAGTCCCAACAGTAATGCACTGGGGTTTCCCAGATTACCCGAGTATAAGGGAGAGGATACAGTTAGAATGGCTCAATGACGACAGAGTTTAATTTCTTTTTCTGAGGGGACTTAAATGAAAGAAATGCATTTCGTTATTTCCCTCAAGTAAGACATTTTTTCTCAATACTTGGTCGACTAAACGAAAGTACTCATTTTTTTAACGTTTAATGTCAGAAATGTTTTTTTACTCCCATACTATGTTATACTTTGTAACTTTACTGTCATGATAAAGGCAACTTCCACTCGGAAGACATAACTTCAAATATTTTGAACTTGGCGCCTTGATAAATCCAGTGACGCCTTCAATTATATTACACCAAAAGCATATTTAACTAAAAAATTTAAGCTTTGAGATTGTTTTTCCTCTAATGCAATTCTTATTGAATTAACTTTAACATGCCATAGTTATTGCAGAAGTATTTTGTAAATTGAACACATGACACTTTTGTAATGTGAACGAAGATATTCAAAATGTCAAATGAAAAGGAACTAGAAGATTAAAAAAGTGATCTATTTTGTAAGATTATATGTCAAACTTCAAAAAGAGGTAATAACTGCCTAGTTTTAAAACACATCTTTTACTTTTTGTGGGCGACTGCAGGTTTCCTCTAATATAACACTCAATATCTATACCAGGTTATTTTGACAATTTTGCCAAATGGGGGGTTCAATAAATATAATTTTGTTCTTTTCAATATTGAATCTGAAATAATTTCATCATTTTAAAGAAAGTAGAAATTAATGGAAATAGAATTTCCTTAAGACATAGTAATATAATACAATATTTCTTCGAAAAAAAATGATTTCAACCAACTATCTGATATGTATCCAATTTCAATTGAGTATGCCTGCATTGCCTGCAGAGAATAACTAAACATGTTACATACACTTAAGATGGTAGAAAAATTCACTGCTAGCCTATTCAGCGGCAACTCGTTTAACACGAAGTTTTTGGAATCCCCATTTTAATTATTCTTATCAGAGCTTCTTGTTATCCAACATAAATGTAATATTAAATATCATCGCGAGATTTAAAAAGGTACTACTTTAGCAATCGTGTATTATCGAGTTACTTGTCAACGTGTTGCCACTGTATTCTGGGTTACAAATCCGAGATGAAGGACAGTCATAAAGCTCAAATCTGACTATTTTGAAATACATGCCTATTAAACCGGATGGGATGTGTTTGTGTTTTCAGTACACCTTCACTTAACGACTACCCTATTCAACCAATAAAGTTATGTTTGCAATTGAATTGCAATACTTAGGTATTAAATTGTCTGAATTCACTGTAAACTATAAAAAATGTTTTTACCATGCCTACCCATAGCACCCGATTTCATATTAATCAGAACTAAAACACCAAATATAAATCGTAGAAATGACAAAATAAAAGTAACGATTTTATTGTTAAATTTTATGTTTTTTCTGTTCATTTATATGAAATTATATATTTTGTTTAAGAACCTGTGATCAACATGTTTAACTGTCCAAATTATGTAGTGTTGAATCATTATAGGAGCTAGCCTTGCTTCAAGGCGTGAGGCTGTATCCCCTATTTCAATATCCAATACATGTAAGGCCTGCTTCCCATTTCTTTTATTATTCTCACTTCCCAATGTATATGGTATACAGTAAATCAATAGTTATACCTCCCTCTGAATTCAGTTTCCTATCCACGCCTTGTGAAATTCCTAATTACCTCACTCACCAATATAAAATCTTAACATTTCCCTCCAGAAAAGAGGCAGCCAATAAAAACCTATGCTACTCTAGGTGATTTTATTTTGAAACATAACAGGTAGGTACAAGTTTTCTGAGTTTGGCTATATATAGTCAGATGTATTGATATAAAAAAAAACCCATTATATTTGTTCTCCTTTTGTATTAAATTCATACTTATAAATAATAAATCTATAATAACCTGTGAGTAAATTGTGAATTTTCTTTACCAATTTAATATCTATTTAATGGAACGCCCATGATAAAATGGATCAGTCCATTTTTTCTGAAATCAGTGACTTTGACTTCAGTTACCTCCTGTTGTGTGATTACATAATCTTATACCAAATTCACAAGTCTCTAGTTGCTTGGAGGAAATATAGATAAGCTAGTTGACACCTTGGACAGAAGATCCTTTGTCTGTAGTTAAACAGTTCATAATATGTTGTAACAGTCACATAATACATTTGCTTGCTAACAACATTTATTTGCAAGTTCACATAGGGGAATGTAATGTGGTTGGACTATTTTGGAGTAAAGAACTTCAACTACTTTGTGTCCTCTGTCAGGCCATGGTCAGGGTAGGTTGAGGTTCTATGGTCCATTGTTAAATACCAAAATAGAAAGTTTGAAGAAACTTTAAATGCAAACAATGATGATTTTTTGGTTCTCTGCTACAATTTGAGACTTTGTGAGAATTAAAGTAGGCCTATATTGGATACATGTGCAACTGTTTTAAAAATAGCATATTTAAGCATGGACAGTGGAAATATATTTTTCACAGAAAACTGAATATTTTGGAGAGAGTACAGGACAACAGAGACTTGGAGCAAGTCTATATAGGAGCATAATTAAAGCAGTGGTATCTTGGCTCATTTTCTGAACTTATTTTAACATTGACCCCTTGAACCACCTAATCATTTGCAAATGAATATAATCCGTTAGACCGCTTTCATCACTTTCATGAATTAATCGGCGACAATAAGATTAGCCCTGACTTTGGAAATGCACTTCTCGTTTGCAACATGTGGATGATACTGAGATAGTACGTTCACGTAAAGCATGATAATTCAGGTCTAATTGTCTATGATTGGTCCAAAATGGATAAGCTGACGACGTCTTATGTGGAGAAAAATTTAACTTTATTTTAATTTAAATTTTTCTATTTCTACTAAACCATTACAATAGTCATTTGCAATATTAAAAGTTAAGGTGCCCATTTTATGTTGGAATATAGAATGGCGAGCTCTAATATTATTGCAGTCGGTATGTGGTTTCGTCCATGCAATCCCATCACTCTATCTCCAGTTGAATTCATTTTTGACAGGTTTTTACTTTACAAAACAAAACATTAAAAGGGAATATTTCTAAGTACATAACTTTTATACTTTGCATTAGCACTGATATGCACGACTGGATATCCCATTTCAGCTTATAAGAATTGCTGATTTTACAGACATGAAGTTTATTGTAAATCGACCCGAGATGCCTATTTTAACGATACAGTTGATAGTCTCTTTATGTCACTCATTGTCATTATAGAAATGAGCGATGTTGAAAAATGAGGCTCTTAAGTGTCAATGTCGAGACGGAATTTACATACTTTCATCAATCATCGACAAAAAAATTGATGAAAAAACAATCTGAAAAATATATGTTCAATGAATGACGTTCTCATAAACGAATGAAAAAAATCCTGAATCTTTTAATCCAGAAATAAGGAACGATATAGACCTATTAATTTAAGATAAAGGCTGGAGAACATTTATAACTAGGAAGTTACTTAGTACATTGTTTGAGAATTATTTCTTAGACGTTTACCGTAAGACCATCAATGTCCAGGTTAAGAAAATCAAAAGAATAACCAGAGCTTCTTAATTTGTTTTATCATCAAATAATTATAGTATTTCCAATGCAGTATTTTTGCATCCTTTTTTCTATGGGTAAAAACAACGTGTTAAAGCCATCTTTCTATTTCTGTCGTGGACGTAGCCCATACACTTTTAAGATTGTCATTTTTTCCTTTAATCTTTGGTGCATTTATTGATTTGCTACCATACCTTTGTCTGTCACATGTAGACGTTTTTACATGACTCATATCTGACACCTAATAAAAACATAAATTCGTAGATTGTTTAAAAAATCTGACTCATTTTTATTCACGTGTTTCTGATAGGTATAAAAAATATGATGACCATGAAACATTTACCCCTATATTAAAGCCTTGATACGCTGTCAGTTTATTACCAATTAGCTGCAGTCAATGGAAAGGATCTTGACTTTAAACTTGGCTTCCTAATATCAAAATTTTATAATTGGTATAGGCTGATAATACAAGATCACAACTTTTTAACCAGATAACCACAACATTTCATGTTGGCTAAATAGATAAATTTGATATGATGTTCATCCTGGGGGTTGAGACAAGGGTATCTGGTTTGTGAGACGTACAATCTTCGCATAAAGTTGTTGGAACACTTAAGTGCACACAACTGCAAAACTAAATCAATAAGACCATTGAATAGCTGTTATCATTAGGCTACTTTTCCCTTCCCCATTCCCCACCATTCAATGTTGCGACACCTAAATTACGCGGATTTCCAATGGCGCAACATTGAACGGGGAGCGGGGGTACACTTACGCTTAAATTAAACACAAGGATTGTAGCATAAGCGCGAATGATGTCATTCTTAAAAGAGGTCGTAATAATAGTCAAATATTAGAATAGTTTCAGTTTTAGATGAAGGGAATGTCACTTCAAAATAAGGAACTTAAATAATTATTATATAATTATAGTAGTTCATTAAATATAGAAATTTGCCTGTGTGTTATATTTGTATAAGTAAATCACATTTAATACACTAAATGGTATTTTTCTTGCAAAATGTACAAATCTGGAAAGAAATGTACCTTTTCCCAAAATGCAAATTCCCTAAATACCTTGACAACCGTTCTTGAGATCCCAACTTCCTTCAGAAGTCACCATTCTGTCATCCGCAAACAAATCTTGCCAAATCCAAAAAAAAAAATCATGTACTTTGTACTATGATGGATTGGTGATGACTGAGCAATATAGGTCTTGAGGTTTTGACACAAGAGAATGTGAACTGGTAATGTTACGATTAAAGATTTATTTTATTTCATTATAAGATCTAGGAAAAAACAAATTTATACAATCTTGAACACTCTGTACCTCGTTCGATAATTACCGAGAATTGTGAGTAAGATTAAGATCTAAGATCGATTAGATCCCAATCATTGACAATTATTGTGTTATTTTATGTTTACAACGAACAGTTTATTAAATCTATGTACATAGTATGTTAAACAAAAAGACGTGCAAATAGCACTAAACTGGTAGATCTCTTTGAGTACTTTAGAATCAAAATCTTGAAGAGATGTTAGTATAGTATATGTTGGTTTTCTTGCCATTAAGAATGAAAAACAACAATCGGCTTGACGATACGTCCAGGAAAGTTATTGCCAAGCTTTTGCTGGTGGCCAAAAAGCTTATACCTCATTGTGCCCTAATGATCAAAATTTAAAGACTTACCACTTTAACTTCACTGTCTGTTTATTGATCTGAATGAATTTTCTACCAAGCAACGGTATCAAAATGGGTAAAAGTATAATCAAAAGCGAAACCGAGTTTTTAAGGCTTGCTGCTATTGGCTACATCATAATTATTAACAATCAATCAGGGTTGCTTCTGAGTAGTACCAACGGGTGTTAATATTACGTGATAGAATCTTACTTGAATCATTGAAATCAACGACTCTATCTCTCATAAAAAGAACCAGAAAGTATGAGAGTCGAATTAAAATCGACATGTCGTGATTTTACACTTACCTACCTACTACACCGCCCTGGAAGGTTGATAACTAGAAACGTTTTTCGCGGCGTTTAATTCTATACTTTAGGCAATTTTTGTCATGTTGAAGCTACTTCCGGTTTCAGTTCCGGAAAATACCGACTGATGCATTTTTCATGTTTCATTTTTTCACGAACAAACTAAAGCATTACATGCTGAAAAATGACCGAATTATGTTTGTAGAACGTTATACTAAATAATTCACTGACAAGAAGCTGAAAAGATAATGTCACTTGACACAGATTAGATTTTATTTCCATTCACTTTACTTCACATCTTTTCGCCATTTTCTAAGTTCTCTATGGCAAATTTAACCAAATAAATGTCAAAATCGGTTCTGTGCAACGTTTTATCTATGAAGAAAATGTTTAGAATACGATGTCTATTTTCAAATGAAACCTTTAATTTAATGTTGCACAGACTGAAATAAAAGAAATATTCACATTTTTCCCATGTATTTTTCGTCTAGTTAAAACGTGGTCTATGCGTGAAAGTTCGGCTGATCGGGCCAGACCCCGAAGCTCCTCGGGCCAGACCCCGTGTAAGGCACATGGAAATAATTGCTGTAATCATTACTAATTCATACTTTGCGAGAGCAAGGCGCTAAGGTAGTTTTCATTGAAGACAGTGATGAATTTAGCACTGTTATCTTCTATCGCACGCTTCAAAGAGTCTATCCAACGACGAAAGCTATTGTCTTCAACTACAACGTAAGCCTAATCGATTGCTAATAGCTCTTGCAGTTTCAATACAGGGGATGGGAGGCCCATTATAATATTATATGTGTACCACCGCGGCAAAAGGGTCCAGTTGTCGGCTCGTACATGTTGCTCCTTGTAGCATATCTAATGTATGGTATTTGTATACATCAGATATGCTACAATGAGCAACATGTAGAAGTCGACAACTGGACCCTTTTGCCGCGGCGGTACACATATTTCCCAATGCGGGAGTTTAATTACAAGCCAGGGCGTGCGAGTAAATTCAAATGGTAAATATAGTGGTAAGTATAGCTTGAGGAGTGATATTTTGAATCTGGACATTTCATAGCCGAGACACTTCATACCCGTTTAATATTCATACCCTGGTTTCATATTTTTTATGTTTGTAGGTAAAAAGGTCCCGAAAAAGGGATGTAAAATACTTTTTCTGGTTTGAACTTAAGTGTAAAATGAATCATTCAATATTACAGAGAATCATGAATGATTTAGGAATGATTTTTCTGCAAAAGTATTTAGAAGGATAAAAAAAAAATTCAAACTTAATGATGACCAGGAATTTCCCTTAAAATTTATCATCAATTTCATATTAATTTTATATTTAAATTATTTTTTATCTATTAAGGTCAAGTTACAATTAAGACCACTTCTTATTATTAAACCAATTTTTATTTGGTCTTTAATGCCCTAAAATACCCGAATACTCCTAAAATGCGGGTATGGACTGTCCCCCAGGGGACTGTCTTGGCGTCTGCATTAACTCTGAGCAATAGTGTGACTCTGAGAAAGCACTAGGGGAAAAACCACGAACGAAACTGTTGTGTCGAATAATATTCATCATTGAAATTCAATAAGAAAAGAAAAACAAATACAACAAAGCACTGATGGAGTAACTTCTTGAAAGTTGATACACGTTCAGCCAGTGAGGACTTCAAAGTGGGAGTTCCCCTCTGTACCCGGGTAATACTCGATAGAGCAGAGGTCTCAATAGGGCACAGGTCACGAGAGATTAGAGGAAAATTAGCAAGTGTAGAGAAATATCGGGAGAAGCTTCCAGGGCGGTGTACCTACCTACAGAAAGCGCGATAGGCGAACATGGAAACTTATCATCACTTGCTAGTCATCGAAGCAGATAATCTAATTATAGTTATATCGATCACGTGGGCTTGAATCACACCAATAAAACATGCGGTGCCATCTGATCGAGGCGCCGAGGATTTCCAGGTGAGCCTTCATTTTTGTGATAGGCCTTCTTTCTGTTTGTCCTACAGTTTTGATCATATAATTAGAGATCGTGCTTGAAGAGCATATGCTGAATCCGTTGGAAACATCGTTAATGCTGTATTATGTGTAAATTATTTCATTTCATCCAATTTAAAAGGGTTAGTCAAAGTCAAGGGCATGTTCATTATCGTTTGTATTTGGTCATGCATGGTAAAGTGATATTTAATCGTGTTCATTCACTTACAATTAATTTTTAAAATTATCATTAACCTGATATCCCTTACATTTTAAATACATATTAACATGATTAAAGCGGTAGTTATATACATAAAAGTAGTACAACGTATTGCAAGAATATTTAGCATTCATAATTTTGCAAATGGCTATCTTAACATTTTGAATTATAATTGAACAACCTATTCCCAACAAGGACAAGATCTTCCACTTGTTTCAATATCTTACACTAAGTGGTGTTTCCACAATTACGACAGGTGCAAAGCATTGGAAAGAAAAATGATTGAGCGATAAAAGTTCATTTCCCTATGATGCTTGAATTAGGAATGTTGCAACTAATTGTTAATCGAATCGAGTAAGAAACATTCCACAAGTAATAAACGTAGTCTAGTCATAACTAACACAAATATGTCAATAATTGCTGATATGAGGTATAAGCTCTGCCACGTACTTAAAAACCCATTTCTTTCATAATCATTTCTTTTCAGAATACGTTCTTCCTTGTCAATGATTTGAACATTTTCCTTGACATATTATTGTAATCATTGTTCTCCACATGTGTATGCATCATTTTTTTAAAATATTTATATCTATTTAAGAGACTAACCTGACAATGTTGTAATCATTGTTCTCCACATGTTTATGCATCGTTTTTTTCAAAATATTTATATTTATTTTGGTGAAGAGAATAACCTTAAGTTAATTTATCTTTCCACTTTATTCACATGAATTGTGTTTCTAACCCAGAAAATGGTTCTTAAAACGGCCTTCCATTTACATGTTTTGGTGCTTTAGGTCCTCTTTTGGTGGGTATTTAGGGAATTTTTGTGGTACTTTTTTGTACATTGTCAAATTTGGGGGGGTGCGACGCCCCCACCGCACACCCCCTGGCTACGGGCTTGTTATTGGCCTTCCTCACTGACGGAACTTACTTGTCTACGAATATTCCTTGGAGATTGAAATTCGGTTTCTAAGGGTTTAAAAAATATGACTGAAAGAAAAGAGCGAGAAAGGTGCCAGATTTAAGTTTTTGATGTATGATTCTTAAACACGACTCTATGCATTATATCTTATCTATGGTATCTAATCTCTGTTGTTCAAATTGATTAATCATCAGCAACCTCGAATTCCCTCTTAACAAATTGCCGAACCAGAGGTTTTTTGTTAACAAGGTGATAATTCGAACACTTATATATCTGATATAATCTCATCTGTGCTACAAATGCAGCTTTCAATAACACAAGAAAATATTTCGAACTATAATTTTTTGATTACGTAATCGATAAATTAACAAATATTTTTGTTAATCATTTTTTTCACAGAATCATTAATTATCAGTGTTTAAACAAAATTCAATATTTAAAAGAATATTTTTATCATTCAGTTTAGTCTAAATTGAATTTGAAATTTGAATCGAGATCTATAGCAGCATATCATCATTGGACAATATTGTACCTGATTAGATAATTCCGAACCTGATCAGGTGTGCGAACCTTATTAGGTGTTTGGTCCGGACAAGATATTAAGCGGCCCGGAGTGATAACGCGACAAATATTCGGCGTACATGAATATACTGTGTAATTTTCGCAACCTTTTAATTTCTTATCTTATTGAAAATCTGCTCAATTTCAGAAAAGTATCTACTTTGTCACGAACACCCACCGAGACATTCCATTTAAACACGCAATTCGACGAAAAACTTACCTTTAAAAAGTCACGGTTCTGTCATTATCAAATATTTCGCGCCAAATCTAAGGATTATATCCAGTGCATTAATATGATGATGGATTAATATAGGTCTTTATACTGATATATTCTGTCACAGACACTTATATATATAAACGAGGTTATACACGTAAAAAGTAACAAACGGCAGTCCTGATTAGTCGTTAAGAAGCACACATATGCAATTAGTTCAACAATTGAAAAAAATCCGTTCTAACGAAATAGATTTGTATATATTTATTGTAACACATCATTTAATTAAATGTATATTTATATATACACTTGTAGGTAAACTAACACCACATCATTATTTACTGATATATTTTAGGTCATATGTGTAGTTTTCAAACCTCAGATTAATATTTCCTATATATTGTATCATAAACAAAAGTGTTTTTGACGCGTGGATTTCACCAAGTGGTCTAAGAGCATGATGCTCACTTCGTTGAAGTCAAACAAATAAGCATGAAGTCATCAATATGCCTCTAATTTTAATTTTTCAAATTGACCAATCTGATGTAATGGAATTTACGCACCTCTCATGATTTAATGTAGAACTCTATGACATCGATTGATATTTATAAACTTAAACAAAAACATTAATTCTACAGGACTATTTTGATGACACAGGCGTAAAGAAATCATGGAGTCCGCTGTTTCCAGATGTCTCTCTCCATTGATTTGACAATGTTAACAACCTCCAGTATTTTGTAGCCACATACACAAAGTACATTTATACATAAATGAATGGATACCAGGGCATTAATTTATTATGCACAAGGAGTATTAATGACATCCGTACTGATAAAATAACTAAAAATACTTATCATATAAACAAAATATTTGTGATGACTCACTCCGAAAAGAAGGACTTTGCGACAAAAAACTTTTCGGAAAACTGAATAGGCAGAAAAAAATAGAAATAAGAATAGGAATTTCCAGTAGATTTTCTGTTGTAAAATGTGATCGCCTTGGTCAATATCATCTAGTAAGGTGTTATTTTAAAGCTTAGAAAATGCTGTAACAGATGAAATGATAAAATCAAAATTGATATCATTTTCAAAGCCCCCCTCCACTTTCAGGGTGAGCCATCACATTTATTCCTACTACCTTCCACATCAATTGTCCTTTCATTTGTTGGATTACATCCAGTTCTAAATGTCATGACCATTAGTTTCAATTATTGTCATGATCATGATAATATATATTAAGCACTGAATTCGTGCATTTGATATATGATGGGTTATAAATTACAAATAAATTATTCGTGATGATATTTAGAATTCTGTGTTTTGTTTGTTTGTTTTATCATCTGCAGAGGAACAAAATCTGCTACTTTTGACATGAAAATAGGTGATACATGTATAATGTTTTACTTAGAGGAAAGATCATCCTTTCAATAGGGCAATAAAGCCATAGAAACAACTTGAATGTTGAAATTCCTTACTTTTGACATTGCTTTGCTTTACTTCACAGTATTAACGTTTGATGCATTGCTGTTGACGTTGAATAGTCCTGGTAATTCTATTGCAATTGCTTTTAGTCTTTACATTAGGAAGCAGGTTAGAGAATCAGTGATTTTCTTAATTTGCACCAATGAGTCCAGTGTTCGATTCCAGATGCATTTGGTTTTCAGTCCATACTTGCTTCCGGAGGTTCTCCGGCTACTCCGGTCTCTCTTTTGAACTAAATAAAGATCTTTTATCCTAATACGCTTAAGTATAGGTTTTCTTGGGTAATCCTTTTTTTTTTTACATTCTTTACATTTAACTATTTTGATTATTTCTCTTTCTCACAAAGAAACTTTAAAGAATCATCCACGTCAAAGTGTCTCCAATGTATCCATTACGGGATCTGAATACTCAAAGTAATGCAAGCAATGTTGAATAAATGTTGGTTTATTGATGTCACCAAATTGTCCTTGAAATTCATTAATGTACGAAATGTCATGATCGTAGTTTGAAATCCTATTAGAGGCAATTTGAAACTTTTGTGAAAGATGATGTTTGATGTTTGTTCTGAACTACCGTAGCTCATTGGGTTCATTTCGTGTGCATTTGCTCATGACTGACTCACGTCGAGCGGTTTGCCAGTTTCAGTTTCGATACTAATAGTTGGTATTCTAGCATTATATTTTAACATAATGTACTGTATAGACTCATTTGGATCAAAAAAACAACCATAGTGATCGAAAAATGGTGTTGATTGACACCATACAGGTAGTATTGTGTGTTGAAATAGTGTCAACAAATCGCCAATGTACCAGCTAGCCAGACGATTTAATCTGTTGGAGATTTGCCAGCAAATTTATTGAATACATCATGTTACAGGTGTTGGAACTCCCGGCCTAGCCCTGGCATAAGTAACACATAGTCATAAAGAAGCTTAAAGAGAAATGTACTATCGCAAGACGTGTAGGTTTTAAATGTTTATTAAAGGAAACGTTGTGTGGATTTGATTCTTAAAACGAAAGGTATTGATTTCCTGCTAACACATGGGTGGAATTTTCTTTTGACACCAACCAAACTATTATTTATTCCTTCTAAAAATGAATGTGAAGTTTTGGTCTTAATCAACCACTGTAAGATGTGCTTACTGGCAGGAATCAAAACCCTTCTGAATATTGGAGCGATATGAAAACGTGTAATTGAGAATTGGGAAATGTTTTCTTACCGTTTTAAACAAAAAAATGGTTTCAACATCTTAATGAATGAACATACAAGAGAGTAATTCGTCATACTTTTTAATGTGAGCACCCCACAACGGTGGATTTGTTACATTAAGAAATATTTATGCATCAAATTTTGTCATATCATTTCAATCTGTATACATTGTATGGCCTATATTTTGTATAGCAATGGTTAGTTAGAATGAATAATTGCCACTCATATACTCAATTGATTTTATTTTTATTGTCTTAACAATATCACGGGTACAACATGTCTTATTGCACGGGTATAACATGTCTTATTGGTAACGGCTGGTATAATTATATGGAAAATCCCTTACGGAATTAAGGAAAACAAATGGTTGTTGATTACTTTTTAAATCAACTTGAAGGCATTGATTCGTACTATCAACAAAATTGGACAACTATTAATGATTTTAATTGTAACTGCAAACTCCTCAAACCAAAACAAAACAACAATAACAACAACCGTAGCAAAACCGAGACAAAAAGCATAGCCAAAACACAAGAAAATGGTACTCTTCCAAGAGCCATGTTTTACTTAACAAAAAGGTTTCATTTGTCGGCAGAACAAAATAGAGAGTTTAAACGGAGTGAGCATTTTAAAGCAAAATTGCAATTATCAGACAAAAGATAAGTCTGACAAATACCTTAATTATCAAGACATCGTAAACGTTCGCTGAGTATCGAACTAACAAGTAAGATATTAACACAAACAAAGAACATATTTCTTAAACTATCCAACTGGCTTCAAATCTCATGTTAAAATTCAATTAAAATATTAAAATACATAAACATTGAATCGTTGACATTTTGTCGAGCTAACTTTCCACACGTAAAAACCACGAACTCCAACAACCATGGTCAATTGCCTGTCTTGTTTAAGCCGCTTTTATCATCTCCATGACCATTCAGGAAATTATTCTGAATGTAAGACTTCCTGAGAACATACATCGATAGTGAAGACAGGTATATCACTAAAACATTTCAAAATTTGTGACATTTGAGACAAAATCGACTTAAAAGTTCTATTCTTTTTTTCAATTGAAGTAAGTTTGTTTCTGGCTTTGTAGTATATCGATTAAAAAGATTTTGTTTAATTTCTTAATTGCAATAAAATATTTTTTTGAATAATCAATGCTGTATTTTATATCTCGTGATAGCAATCATTACGTACAACTCTGATACCCAACAACCATGGTAGCGAATGGGCATTTTACAGGGCTTCGAAATCCGCGGTAACGCGGCCGCCCCGTTCCTAAAAAATAGTTGTAAGTCCCATAAAAAAAATCAGTAAGAAAAAAAAGTCAAATAACAATAAAAATTATTACGAGAATTTCTGACGACAGATGATTTTTTCTGGCAATATTGAATGGTGCCAAATTTTGGGGTGAATGACAAATTACTGTCATATACAAATGAGTTTTTAGAGCAATTCGTGCATTTTTCCCTAAATCTCACAGAAAATTCTCATCAGCATAATAAAAGTTCCCAGAAAGGTTGATTTTTTTTTCTATACCCTGGGCATTTACCTGTCACGTTGAGACCTTATCAGGCCATTTAATCACCATCAGTGACCATTACGGAAATTATTCTGTAGTTTATAACTGCCTTTAGTTATCTCAAATTTCAGGAAATTTGTACATTATGGACGGTTAAAACAAGAAAGGTAAATTTAAAGGTAAAATCTTATTATAAAAGATTAATTAAACAAAACTGGAAGGATATCTCCGATAGAAACACCGCCTTGCAAAATTTGTGCCATCGTATAGCTTTAACTGAACAGGTCATTTCTGACCTTCTGACAAGACACAAATTGTTTGTAAATAAAGATCCATGATTGTATGTAGGATTTGTTTTCTGAAATATAGTTAAACTAAAACCAAAAATAATACAATTTCAATTTATTTACACTCAGAAGCAGTCACTAGCTGTGCATATTTTGAAACCTCATTCAGAGCAATTGACAGACATGTTGTGATAAATATAATTTAATAACTACCATATATGGTTCCGTATTTGCATGAAATTCTATATTGAAGAATGACATTTGTTCCACCCTGTATATCCACTTTTCTATGGTTTGTTGACAATCCTTACAATCATAGCTTTACAATGATATATAATTTACTAGGACTTTAACACAGGCAAAGAAATGCTACGCGTTAAATAATAAAAAGAAAGGACATGCAAATTCCACTCTACTTCGTTGTGTAACGCAGATTCCTGTAACCGCAACCACTTTGATCAATCAACATATCGGGATAGGAATCATCATGTAGATTCCACCATCCATGACCTCTGACCTGTCTCGTTGAGACCTTATCCGTAACCCTTTAGTCACCATCAGAGACCATTACGGAAATGTTTCTGAAGCTATAACTTCCTATATTTACCTCAAATTCTGGTGGTGGTGTTTATTTTTTAAGGATGATTTGACAATTTCCAGGTAATTATGCCACACCAATAAATAAACTGTACATGCAAAGTAGCCTTGCACGGCCATTTTCTCGCTTATAAAGCAACTGATTACCCCAACCTGGCCTTAATTGAAAGATATAGACCTTAGGTCCTCAAAAAATACGAAAAAACATTATGGTGACTGCTGAGTTTTCGAGCTACTTACTGACCGACGAGAAAACACCCGCCCATGCCAGCTGAAAATTGCTTCAGACCCCCTAAATACAACATTTCCAATAATAATGTTAGAAACAACATGATTTCAAATTGAATGCCTACTTAGAAGATCCCAAGTTATTTGAATCAAATTTTATTACAACTAACAATTTTTACACCTTTTTAACTCTAAATTGAAAAAGGGTCAGAATTTGCTTTCCCTACACCCAATCTATTTAGTGGTGTGGTTCCCGTTTTTTACTTTTGTTCTGTAAAACCAAAGAAAAATGGTATACAGGAAGACCTCTTTGAATAGATATTAAAATTAGAAATAGCTTTATTCAAATACATGTAGTAGTTAAGTTACTTAGTAAAGTTAGTTGAAGTATTTGTTTTATATTTTTTTCAAAAAAGTGCAAAAGGTTATGTTGCTTGATGTTACATTGCTATGCATTTATCAAGTTAAGCCAAGAGGAAAATCGTTGATGGGGTTAAGAATAATTGATATGAAAAGTAAATATATTTGTCTCTCGCATGCAGGACATACATGTATGCAAAGATGTCAGTTTCCGTAATTGGAAACAGTTATTCATACAATTGTTTGTCCAATACTTACAATTATCAATAAACCAAGATATCTCGGAAAACAAAAATATAAAGTTCATTTCAGTTCAGTAAATCAAATATTATGGAACAGAAATGAGTTAATATCTTTGAAATTTACATTATAATCAGAGCTTCCTTATAAAATTGATTTGGCAAATTATTCTGTCCCACATTCGTCGCCACGAGATTTAATTACATTTATGATGTTTCTTTAATTATAGATACGTGACTAACTTGTTCATAACACAAATCTGACACTTCTTCGTTCTTGCCTTTAAACTACTATGTAATGAAAACAACGAAATAGGTGGTTTTAGGTTTTTAGCTTGTTTTTAGTGGAAAAAACATGTTGATAACGTCAGCAAAGTATGTTCTAGAAACATTGGGGTACTTAGCAAGGTCAAGTCATTCTTCCCAGCAAATACAATGTATACATTATACTGTTCTTTAGTCTTGCCTTACCTTAATTATGGTTTATTGTTATGGGGAAATTCAATCAAACAGAATATTAACAAGGTTTTTAAAATTCAAAAACGTGCAATTAGAGTAATAACAAATAGTGATTATTTAAGTTCAACAAAGCCATTGTTTAGCCGGCTAAAAACTCTAAATGTATTTGATATGTACACAAGGGAAGTAGCTACTTGTATGTTTAAATACAAAAACAATATGCTTCCTCTGTAATAAGATTTAATATCTCAACAAGAATTCCCCTTTTAAATATTAGCCAATTTTGCATTAATTTTTAATTTAATTATATCCCGGGATGTTTAAAACATGTCAACGTTGTTACCCAAAATCCTATTTCAGGTTGATTAAATGTATTATAACCTTTAAATAAGTTATAATTCCATTAAACATGTTATTTCAATGAATTGCATTGTGGGTAAACAAGAAATGCATTATGGGATATTGTCCATTTAAATCCACACAATTTTTTATATACGAAAATGCACTGAATAAATTTATTCTTTAAATCATCGTAACCCAAGAACGGTATATCCGTTTGACCTCATTTAAAAACTAATTTTCTTCTTTTTAAATGTACTTTCTTGTAAAAATTATTTTAAATCTATAAAAACAATTCTAAATTTATCTGTGGAGTACCTAAATATGTTAATCCACGCAGCCTCAGCCCACTTTACGGGTGCGTGCTGTCCACTGTGGGCCAAGTAACTTCCATTCCACACCAAGCATCATTTCAGGTTCTGCGAGAACCTCTAGGGTGTGCGTCCAAATTTACCTGTCGTTGGTTCCACTACTAATGATATGCAGATTTCGACCGATGAGTGTCTCCAAGATTGAGTACTCTTTTTGTAAGGTTGTGGAGAATATTCTTATTTAATATAGTCATTGTACGTGTCGAATTCATTGTACACGATCTCAGGAGGGCTGAGGGGGAAACCTGACCCTAGAATGTACTCAAAATAATTGTGTTATTCAACATTACCTATCTCTTTGGGGAAGTCATCCTTATTTGTCATCATTTTCTGTAATGTTTAGCACATGTTTTTGACATAATTCAATTCATGGGACGGTTAGGGATCCATCATGGGCGGATAATGACGAATCCAATTCCTTCAGCAATTCATACAATTGTGACACAGCTTAAAATCATGATATCGCCAAACACAATCAAATGATACATGTTCAAATCACAAATCAACAAATAAAGTATATAGGACATTCAATAAGCACAATTTTGCCAAAACAATCCTTGTGAGTAATGTTTTATTTATGCTAGTCGTGATGATCAGTCATATTTTGGAATACCCTTGTTTGGCTACCTGGATTATACTGTCATAAAGCCGATTCTAACATGCTGAAATCTATGATATCTGTTGAATGCTGACAGTCGGCTTAGAGTACACTTCATACAAACATTGGAAGATCATATTGTGTTTTTCAAATAACGGAAATGGATTATTTTGTACAGAAATGCTAACGGAATTGTGTAAGTTTACCATTGGGCAAGAGTTATTCTTATTTAAGGTTATTATTTCGAAATATCTGTGAGGTTTTTTGACAGCTTTAGTCAATTTTCATTAATTTCTTTTTCATTTTGGAGTACAAATCATCCATTTTTATTATTTTATTTAGCATACCGTGTGTCTGACATGATACATTGACTTATTTTCATATTTAATATTTAATATTCATATTAATCGAAATGATTCCATACAGTAATACTGGTAGCAGAAATTTTTAATGTCGAGGTTAATAACGACACCACAACTAGCTTAGAATATTTTTGATCGGGAAGATGTTTTGAATTGACCTAGTCAACAGTCATGATGTAAAATAGCCGTGTTGCTTTAAGTCTGATTTTGAGTTGAATAAGGTAACTCTCTTGAATCATGATATCTTATTTGATATCTGAGGAATTTCATTCGACTAGTACACGATGCCAACATAATAGACGTTTAATGATTCGCTAGATCTCAACTCTTCGAATGTTCTTTCTAAAAGGCCCAATCGATCGTTGCTACGGAGCGAGTGTAATTTGAACCACTATTACCTCATTTTTCTTATCTTTGAGTGTTGTGTGAAATCTAAGAAAAATGCAATACGATCTCTACATTCTGAATGATATCTGTGGACAATTTGTTTCCAGTGCTTAAGTTATTCATAAAGTAAAATTTAGTTGTATTTGTGCGTGTGTAGTGTCTTTTTTGTTTAATTGTTTGCTTTTTATTTATGCAATGGTGCTAAGTTTGGATTTTCGTTTCTACCATTTAAACCTTTGGATTCAGAAGTAGTTCAAGTTCTTGCATATCACGTACCATGTTCATCTTTGGCAAGGTACTTTAATATCTTGTTAAACTGTTTGGGGGATGTGTCCTCGATTCTCTCCAATATTTTCCACATGTATATAACAATCAATTTCTCAACTGCTTTCAAAATTATAATATTGAATTCTCTCTCTTCTAATATCCATATGCTAATGCCATACTATTCTACTACAGGTAATAACTAAAGAAAACAGCTACAGAACCATCAAGGGAAAGAAATGGACCAATAAACATCTGGAATTTAATGTAATTCCTGATTGCATTTTTATTATACAACATATCGTCATATATTAACAAAATTGCAATAAATGACTTTAGCAATCATACAAATCTCTCCCCGGTAATCAGTTACAACATGAGTCATTTCAGGTAAAAGTGCAAGATATCTGCTCTACCATTTGATGGTTCCGAGTGACTGTTGCTGGTTGGCTGCAATGCCCCTGCAAATGCATTACACTTCATCATGAGCTTGCTGTATACACATCATTAGCTACTTACTCTAAACCATTACTGTGCAATTTACTGATGAAAATCTCTTATATCATGTGAGCATGGATTATCATAAAGGATGTATTTTCACAGTATTTTTGGACTAAACTGATGTGGGTTTAATATTATTCTCCATTTTGATGTTCTAACGTAAGTATAATATTTTTGTATCATCTGTCATCGATATTTCATTTGTAGTCAGCAAATTTCAATTGTGGGTTAGATAATACTTGATTCTCGAGGTCACTTTTGGTATTTATCCAGGCCTGGAGGACAGTAAGATGCGTTATAAAAAAGCAATCTTCCATAAAACTTAAATATTTTAAATGTAACTACAACCAACCTTTTTCAGAAATACTATTAGAAAAAGGGTTTAAATTGTTAAATATATATTAGTTGTCAACAGCTTTTTTTTTATCGTATACACATCTAGCAATATATCGAATGATTATATATTTTCAAATTCTTTTGCAGTTAAAATATTTTAATCAACCA
>JXSR01S073379.1:108931-119221 GCA_000969725.1 Ophiothrix spiculata
GGTAATGTTACTTTAAAATAAAGAACTTAAAAATAAATATTATAGTAGCTCATAATATAGACATTTTGCCTTCATGTGTTATATTAGTAAATCACACTACACTTAACGATATTTGTCTTGCAAATTGTACAAATCGGGAAAGAAATGTACCATTTCCTAAAATGCAAATTCCCTAAATACCTTGACAACCGTTCTTGAGTTCCAAACTTCCTTCAGAAGTCACGATTCTGTCATCCGCAAACAAATCTTGCCAAATCCAAAATATATCAAGTACTTTGTACTATGATGGATTGGTGATGACTGAGCAATATAGGTCTTGAGCTTTTGACACAAGAGAATGTGAGCTGGTAATGTTACGATTAGAGATTTATTTTATTTCATTATAAGATCTAGGAAAAAACAAATTTATACGAGAATAATCTGTACCTTGTACGAGAATTACCGAGAATTGTGAGTAAGATTAAGATCTATGATCGATTAGATCCTAATCATTGATAATTATTGTGTTATTTTGTGTTTACAACAAACATTTAAATCTATGTGGATAGATTTTGAAATAAAACCATTTGCACTTAATGGTAACTCTCCTTGATGGGTACTTTGAATCAAAGTGTTGAAGAGATGTTACAACATTATATAGCATATTTTGAATTCATAATATTCAAAACAAGACAAATGTTGTTTTTCCTGTCATTGACTCCGGAAAACCAAAATTCGGCTTGACCATGTTGAACATGCCACCAGGATAGAAAATGAAACATTACCAACTTTAAACCAAAGCTTAATGAATCAGATTTAGATCCATAAACTTATCCTATAACCTGTATTATTTGAATCATTTCGATATAGATATTTATTTTATTTTTTTGTCATCAGAACTGAAATGGACAACTCTATCCACATTTTATCAGATAACACAAATGCATCATGGGATGGCTTGCCAGATTATTGCCAAGCTGTTGCTGGTAGCAAAAATCTGTGGCCGCATTTAGCCAGGGATTTTCCTGGGGTACTCAGAATTTGTGGTGGACAGGGTGGTGCTTCTGGAGCATCAAAACCCCTACCCCTGGTCACGAAGGGTATCGATTTTAAGTACTTCAAAATAAAACTAAGTGGCTTGTTAAGGCTAAAAGTTAATAACTGATTCATTCTTTGGTCAAGGGCAGTTAGTAATAATCCAACGTTTTTCATTATCAATGTCCATGGGACCCATAGGCAACCAAGAATGTTTTACTTTTAGAGAAAGTAAGTTTAACGAACAAAATGTAGTCACTCGGAAATTCTCACGATAATTTCACTGGTAAAATTGATTCAATAAAAATGTCAACAACAGGAAAGTTCTGCGACAACATATAGTAAATTGTTCAGTTTAAAAATGTTGCGCCGTAGGTAACAACGGTTTTAGCTCTACAGTATTTAATCTACTTTGTGATAAAGCACCACTCAAAGAACAAATTTGACAAAACACCACACTTTGAATAAAGATGACTTGTTGATTAAATTACGCGTACAGCAATAGGATCATAAAGCTCAATGTTTTACTTGGTCAGGAATAGTCTTTTTGCTGTCATGAACTTGATTACAGATAGTTCAAATGAACTAAACACGTGCGCAGCCAAGATCATAGATCTTTTCTTCTCCAGCAGGTAAGGTTAGACGTATCGTTTGATCATGGACTTTACCTTATAAAAGTACAAAATTGCAACTCTGTCGCCAATAAACCGATTACCTTGTCATTTTAGACTCAACAACTGCTTTAATATGAAATCAATGTCAATAAACTCATCTCTATGAGTGGTATGGTCCATACCATTCGTATGCCCTTTGGTTTTTCAGATGACTTACCTATAATACGCCTGTTGTCTAGAAGCTAAAATATGTCAAGATTTATCAAGCTTCCAATATTGTGAACATATGTTGCTGTTTACTCTTAAAAGTCAAAGCCATACTTTCCACGGGCTACCAAACATTCAGTGCAACGAGTCACTGTTGTTAAATGGAATTATAATGTAATTTCAAAATTTTTAGAGACACCAAATTTACTTCAAAAAAGCTCCGTTCTGATTTAAAATACACTTGAAAATATTTAAAACAAGACTCGTTTCACCAACACCCCAAATGTTTGTTAACCCATAAAAAGTATGTTGACAAATAAACAGATCCTTCAACAAAATTACCAAGAATTATAAGGAAACTTATTCTTTACAGCAACTCATAAAAAAACAGATAGCATAAGGACCGTCATCATCATTTGTTGATTGAGTTTCGCATTTAATGCAAATATCCTGAGATTCCTCAACAAAGTTTTTGTCTACTGGTATCTATTTCCATCATTGTTACATAAAAAATAAAAAAATAAATGTCGGTGCTTATATAGAGCTTTTCCAGAATTGATTAAAGCGCTTTACATTTATTCCGTTACCAGTAGAAAATAACCAACTTACGCGGCTGCCTACAATCACGGCGCCTATTGAATACATTCCTAGTAACTACCCATGATAACGCTTGGGTCGACGAAGCAATTAGGATTAAATGTCTTGCCCAAGAACATAACCCGTTGGCCGCAGCGGGGCTCGAACTCACGACCTACTGATTCGGAGTCCTGCTCTGTTCCACTAGACCACACGAGCCCCCCAAACTTATAACGAACTCTTTCAAGAGTTTAATTAATCTAATTTGTATTCATTATTTACTTTATTATGACACCTATTGTCTATTGTCTTTTAGTGAATTTGTACTTGTGTTTCAACTCACTGTTTTGAAATAAACAATCGTTTATAAGGACATCCTAGCTCAAACTAAGAACGTATATCACATTTGCATAACATAAATTGATGCATCTCAAGAGTATAAATCGTACCTTAATTATATACACTCCAAGATATTTCTGATTTTAACAAAAAGATTCAGCCTAAGTCAAGGTCATACCGTATCCATACAATCTTATAAGTAAAGTAAAATTTATGCATTTATGACCTACGGAAATAGGTAATGTAAGATTTGTAATTTGTGCATTATGGCCAATTAATGGAAGGCAATTGATACAGTAATAGTCATTATTTGAGTGAAATTTTCTCTTTGAGGTATCTGTGACCTAGTTTGATGATCCACCTTTAGTATTAAAGAAATACAAGTCATGTACCAACTCGGTATCTGAATGAAATAAGAACCCTAAGAGGGTTTTGTATTTTGTATAAACACACTGAAATTACATATGTAACTTGATTTAATACACATTTTCTTTAATAAACTGGTATTTGTTTTCAAGATTGTTTTCAGGGATACATGCGTTTCACATCCTGCTCTATAATATTAAAGTTTTTACAAGGGCGACGTAGTATAAAACAAACTTGACCAGATCTTTTCCGTGTTTTAACTGCAAATGCTTTATCCTTTATAAATTATATAATAACATCCATTTTGAAAGGGTCAGTCAATAGTCAAGGTCATGTTCATTATCGTTTATCATCGATGATGCATGGTGAAAGTGATATTCATTCATTGAGGATTAATTAGCTTAATTGTATTGGTATCAAGTAAGTAAATGTATTTCAAGAAGTAGTAACATTTTGATTATTCAGAATCATATTATCCAATATCCATATCTGACATCAAACCATTCACAAAAACTTTTTACTGAATTCAGTAATTTTACAATTTAATGCAAATATTTTAAATATTTGATTCCTATCAAAAACAAGCCTTTAAATTTATGTCCATGTCTTTCCTTGTCATTGCGAAGCTTGTCATATTTTCTTTGTTCGAAAAAGAAATTATGTCTTTTGTAACTCATCCTGCATCTAGCAAGAGAATTCACAGACTGACCAATGCTTCCTTCCCTCTATGACGCTCAGGCATGATGACGCTAGAATAACCACAGTAATGATTGCTATAATAATGGTAACTCTATATCTTAAATATAAATACAATCTATTCCTTGAGCACATTGAGGCTTGGTATATACCAAAATATATTCTTCCCTGTCAGTTAGTTTAACAATTTTCTCTGCATTAACTTTTGCTATTTTTGCTCTGAAAATACGTTTTTTTAAATATGTATATATCATTTTGATGAATGACCTTGAAGTGTTTCATCTTTCTACCTTATTTGCATGAATTGTGTTTCTAAACCAGAAAATGATCTTTATCAGATTTCCTAGTTGTCTACGAATATTCCTTGGAGAATGAAGCGCGGTTTCTAAGGTTTCAAAGATTACAAGAAAGGTGTAGATTTATAAGTTTGTTGGTGTATGCTTATTGAACACATTCTCATACATAATTAGTAATTGACACATGGTATCTAATCTCTGCTGTTCAGATTTATTATTCAGCAGTCTCAAATTTCCTCCAAACAAAATACCGAACTAGAAGTTTTTGATTATAATGTGACAATTTTTAACACCATTACCTCATTTAAGTGCTACAATTGTATCTTTCAATAATACTTGAGTTTGCCATTTTTTTTTCAAAACAATAACCACCACGTTTTGGGGACTATGCATAGGAATAACAGATATGATAAAGCAAAATTTGAGAGCATTATAGACACGTTTTGGATTCGAAATTGTGTGAACGTATTTTCAATCTCCAAAATCTTTCAAAACATAGAAAACACTTCTTATAAGGAACAATCAATGATTTTAACATCATTGGGAACGTTTTGAGACGACAACTATGTGAACTTTCATCTTTCTTTCTGGGAGGCAGTATTCGAAGAACCACCACGACCATCGAATGCATATTTCCTTACTGATGTTAATAAATTGTCCTTGAAATTCAATAATGTACAAAATGTCACGATCTTTATTTGAAATCCTTTTAGGAGAATTAATGTGTGCGCCATACGTGATTGATAATCTGAACTAAATGATTGAGTCAATTTCGTGTGCATCTGCATATGACCGTAATAATAATAATACCCCTTGCACGTCGCCACTTTACGTTGCAATTATCATTTCGAGATTTAGCAGTATTCAATCTTGTTATCATAGCGTGATATTATGATAAATGTACTTTATACTATTAATAAATCAAAAAGAAAAAAGAGAGAAAGCATTGTGATTATAAAACATAATGACTGGCTAAAAAAATAATGACTGGCGCCACAGAGGTAACAATATATATGAATGTATATTGTTGACATGGAACTATTATAGGTTAATAAATGCGCATTTCATACGCGAGTGAAATGAGACATTATCAATGCACGCGCGGTCAATTTTGATGCGTCCAATTCACGAAGCCCGTCAAAATTTACCGAAAGTGCATTGATTTTGTCTCATTTTACGAGCATTATGGAATGCAAATTTATTAATCTAATTCATACTCGACAGAAAAATAATATTGCATCTTTTTGTGAAAAAAATAAGGCCTTTAATATGACCATCAAAATCCAAAATTTCTCTAAACTAAATAAATAATAACCCGACAAAAACAATGAAACATTCATACGTACTAAACGCCCACCACGCACACTCGAACGCAACATGCGCAGTGCATTGTGAAAATCCACTGCACTACGCGTACTTTATATTCTTGCGTTCTGATTGGCTAGGCGACACGCGCAGCATACGCGGAGTGTATGAATTGTCAACAAATCACTCCATGTTCTTGCCAGTATAACAATTTTATATGTTGGAGATACTTGCCCTGGAATTTATTGAATACATAATGTTACAGGTTATGGAATTCCTGGCCCAGGCCTGTAATATAGTCATAAAGAGAAATGCTTTTAAGCCAAACGTGTAGGTTTCAAATGTTTATTAAAGGAAACTGTATGTGGCATTGGATTCTTCAAACGAAAGGTATTGATTTCCTGCTAACACGTGGATCTTGGGATTTCCTCTGACAGCAACCATATACCGTACTATGTGTGTTCCAATCCATTTTTTAATTTACGTAGAGAGTAAAATCATCTATTTTTTCCATGTTTTGTGCTAACCTCATTGTAAGTTTCCTGTAACCAAATGCTAACTTGAGAGTTTTTGATGCCGCATGACGTGTGCATCTAATGAGCAATTAACTTTGATATTAAGATGATAGGATGTTGATAGGCAGCGGATTATTGCATTGGCCAGTGAGGATGAAACAGTATTATGAAGCTCAGATATGCCATTAATATTTGATTGGCATGATGAATTATGCAATTTTCATTTTGACTTTGTTGAACATGTTCAATGTCATATACATATTTTTTACTCACAGCCCTTGATCTAATGAGCTGATTTGTTCAAAATGTAAGATAGGCAATAATTTCATTTGGGTGACGATTTTCATTTTAAACACACGGTAGAATTTCAAGAAAAAATCCGATTAAAAAGTAATTATTGTCATTAAATGTTGCGCCAAAGACTCGATTGCATCCTTTGTTTCATCATACAATTGTGATGAGGCAGGAGTTTTAATTTCAATAATTACGACAATAATTATGTATGACACTTATGTATCTGTTTCAATAATTATTTCAAACATAGGTTTATTTTGATCGATTGGTTGCATAAAGAAATAATATAACAAACATCCATTTTGTAGTAAGATAAACATTATTCAAAGAATCGTTTTTGTTTTTGTTTTTCACCAGACAGATTTCAAAGAATCATCAATTCATCATCGTCAAAATGTTTTCAAATTTTCAAAACAACGCTGGATATTAAATTTCCCTGTATTGATGTTTCCGTGAAAATTACCTATGTATGAATTTGACATGTTTGAAATCCTTTTCCAGACATTATGTGTCATTCGTGATCATGGTGATAGATGATTCAGTTTAGATATAAGTAGTTTTTAAATGGTATTTTATTACAAATCAATATATAGTATCATTTAATGGGATATAAAATGAAGAATCGTGATTAAAATATTGTTGTTGATTGGCATCGAACAGATAATAAATGTATGTATGCATCATGTTGACATTGAAATTGTGTCAACAAATCGCTCCATCTGCAGTGCTAGCCAGTCAGACGATTTTATCTGTTGGAAATTTGCCAGCGAATTTATTGAATACATCATGTTACTGGTGATGGAACTCCCGGCCTAGCCCTGTCATAAGTGATACATAGTCATAAAGAGAAATAAACTGAATCAAGACATGTAGGTTTTTAATATTTATTAAAGGAAATGTTGTTTGGCATTGGAGTCTTTCATACGACAGGTATGATTTTTTGCTAACATAAAGATCTTGAGATTTCCTCTGATAGCAACCATCGTACTCTGGCAACTAAATGGTAATTTGACTGATAATGCGGCTATCGAGGTGGCGCTATTCCTTCCTTGCTTACGCCCACTTTGGTGACAAAATGTAAGATGCGTATTGCGTTGTAGCGCGAGGCTGAACGCAGAGCTGAGTCACTACGCACTCGCGGCTATCGAGGTGGTTAAGCGCTGTTACTTGCATATGTCCACTTTGGTGGCAAAATGTAAGCGTAGCGTCAGTCCAGACATGGCGCACGCGTTGCGCAATCCCGTAACTTAGCCGGATTTTTAGGGTGCAAATAGACTAGTTTCCTATCTGTACTTTCTTTAATCTATGGCAACCATATACATTGGACTATGCATATTCCATTGCATGTTCCAATCCTGAGAGGAAGTGGGGTTTTTTAATTTTGGTAGAGAGTAAAATCGTGTAATTTTTCCATGTTTTGAATGCTCATTGTAAATATCGCTTATTATAGTTTCCTGTAACCAAATGCAAACTTGAGAGTCTGTGATGCCGCATGCCTTGTGCATCAAATGAGCAATTAACTTTGATAGTAAGATGATAGGACGTTGATAGGCAGCGGATTTTTGCAATGGTCAGTGAGGATGAATCAGTGCCATTAATATTTGATTGTCATGATGATATCACGGCACTTGATGTGAAATGTTGGCACCAAGATCTAAGCTCTTTAATTCACGAGATGTCTTGTTTGCAAGAGTTGTGGGAATCAGTTAAAAAATCCCCTTCTGACACTTGATGATCTGACTTGGCTGATTTGATATGTTTAAACCAATGAACTATTCTACATAATTGGGATAGTACTTAGATGACAATCTTATGAATGGAGACAAGTTTTGAACTTATCATATTTGCACTCAAATCTTTACAAATCTTTCACTGAATATTTTTGAATTTTAGATGGATGGTCAAAATTGTCATGAATGTTAATATCTTATTTTAACTTTATTTGGCCATATATTTCCAACCATTTTTAATTATCAGTGATGTTGCTTCATAGACAGATTTGTACATACACAATCCGAATTCTAATGTATGCATATGTGCAAAGTCATATCTAATGGTACCTTAAAGGTGTGTGTTCCGATCACGTTCACTCACAAAATGAAATTGGAGATTTTGATATCGCATGAAAGCGCATATTTTTCTCATAACCGCTGTAAATTTTCAAGGCCATATTATGTTTCATTTAAGAAATATGGTCAAAAATGAGACAATTTCATGGAATATTTTCAGAGGCGTAACCATAGGGGGGGGGGGGGGGGCAAAATGGCTGCCCCCACCCGCTCGCTCCCCCCAAATGAAATCAAGAAAAGTACAGAGTTTCAATACATAGTACATAAGCTAGGTAATGTAACTGTGCAAAATTTAACCCTTTTCAAAATTTTCCCAATTTTTCGCCAAATTTTAGCAACAGTTGTAGAAAAACCTCTAGTTTTCACCAAAATAGTACCATTTTTTTATGAATTTTAGCAAAATTTGGATGATTTGCTACATGAAAAGTTTTTGGGTGTACCTTTTTGTGTCTGAACAAAACCTCTGCAAAATTTTCTTGCTCCTATTCGCCCCCTCAACTGGAAATTTCTGGTTACGCCACTGAATATTGTGTTAACAAAATCATGTAATTTGTTACAATTAGCTAGTTCAAATGTTCTGTCCGTTATCTCATTAAAGGACAAAGGATTTTGTTAACTATATCGTAAATGACAATAGAAGTATCGAATTAATCATACCTCACAAAAGAGGCCTGTCAATCAAAGTATAGGATAGGTTATTGTCTTCGACGAAAAGCATAACGCCTAGAGATTTTTAGTTGTGCTTTTTATCGTACAAACACAAAAGGACTGTCAAGGATTGCAATTTCTCAAGTGAGGATTATTTATACTTATTGACTCCAGTGAATAGAATAAGTAATGGGTTAACAAAATATTTTACTACGGATTACATAATGCATAGTTATGCACGGACAGAACATTTGAACTGACAAAATGAATCATTGTGACTCTGATCCTTCATTAATATTTCATTGTCACAATAACATCAAGGTACGTGGACGACTCTAATCACAACTTGTCTTATTGCTAACGGCTGGTATGATAATTTAGAAAATCCCCTAAGGGGAAACTAATATGCTTGTTGGTTTCTTGAACATGAAGGTATTGGTCCGTACCACAAACAAAATCGGAATGGTCAGTTTGGTAAATGGTAAGACTATGGTCACAATTGATCTACGAACGGTTACGAGTAGAGTTTAGTCCGTCTAGAAGGACCATAGGCAGCAAGCGACGCCCTCACTGCTCGCTTAGCTCACTGCCCATGATCCTACTAGACGGGACTGAACGCTGTTCAATTAAAACATGAGAAGAAGTTCTGTTCCAATAGTCATTTTACATTAAGGGTATATACACGGTTGCTCATATAGTTGGAATAAAAATGTTTTTACCACTTTTTTATGTAAAGGTCAATTTATGATGAAAATATCTGGAAATTTATGTTGCTTTTGGTCTGATTTGATAGGTAATCTTGTTGGGTGTGAAATGGAATCAATCAAATGTTATCAATTTTCTCATGTACTGGTAAGGGGGCAACAACAAAAATGGGTCAAAATTTTTTTTAGGTCCAATTGATTTAACCCCGCCTTGTCACTTCTGTACTCAAGTTGAGTGGTAATATGGAATGTTTATCTGTAGTAGAGTGATAAACAGGGGATTAAATGTATTTGACACGCTTGATTGAGCCAAGAGAATGCTTGGAAACAAAGCATAAAATAATCCTTCAAGGCCCCTCAATCAACTGACATATGATAGCAAAATATATCAAAGTCAGACCTTGGGCATATACCTATCATATTGTAACCGCTATGACCCCTCAATCATCTCCAATGACCATTCAGGAAATTATTCTGAATGTAAAACTTGCTGTAGAACATACATCAAAAGTGGAGACGTGTATTATGTACATTACTCGCAATGGTTGAAACAATTGATATAAAATTCCGTTTTCAATTGAAATGAAGATCCATAAGATAAGAATGCTCTATGTTATATATAAAAGTAAAAGATAAAATTAAAAAAA
>JXSR01S073379.1:120192-131703 GCA_000969725.1 Ophiothrix spiculata
TAATTTAATGAGATTTTACTAAAACCCTAAGGTTTATTCGACAGTTGCTTTAGCTTTTTTATATAACTAAAATTAAGGCAACAATAATTGATGTATATAAAAGGGTATTGATATATTCGACACATTCTAGATCAAGATGATCAATATAGATCCCTTAGAACTTTAGATCATTAAACTGAAACAAATCATTTCCGACAATGGAACTACGTTTACTGTCTAATGAATTATAATATAGGCTAATGTCTTCTTAGGAGCATGTTGAAAAATCAACAGTTGTACTTTACCCTGCAGTATCAACTAGCAAGCCCCAAGCACGCAAAATTCTGATCCCTCGGCAACAACCATGGACATTTACCTGTCTCGTTAAAACCCTATCAATCCTTTAATCACCATCAGTGACCATTACGGAAATTGTTCTGTGGCTATAACATCCTGTATTCACCTCAAATTTCACAAGTGAAGATGGGTAGATTACAAAGATGAATTGGCAATTTCCAGGTAGTATGGATAGTGCATGTATATTTTACGTATTTTGTTCTCTGTATTTGAAAAAAATGTTATTTAGTAAGGCAGCTTAACAGATATCAAAATTGAAAATATCAATATTTAGATAGCAGTCATATTATTGGTACAAGGCTCGAACATTTTACTAACAACAAGCAAGTGCTTAGGTGTTGGTTAATATATGACGCGGTCTGCAACGTTGTAAGAGGAAAAACGTTGATGAGGTTGATGGGATTGAGAATAATTGATATGATATGTAAAAATATTTGTCTTTCGTAGGAGAGAGTAGTTATTCCGATATTTGGCTTTTCAATAATTACTATCAACAAACCAAGATATCTCGGAAAGTGAAAATGAAAAGTTCATTTCAGTTCAGTAAATCAAATATCATGAAACAGAAATGAGTTAATATCTATGAGATTTCCATTATAATCAAAGCTTCCTTACAAAATTGATCTGGCAAATTATTCTGTCCCACAATCGTCACCACGAGATTTAATTACATTTATGATAAGTTTCTTTAATTATAGATACGTGACTAACTGGGTCATAACACAAATTTGACACTTTTCTTTTCTTTTCCTTTTTGTCTTTAAACTGATTAATGGACTAAATATGGTATTTGTAATGAAGACAACGAAATATGTGGTTTTTAGGTTTTAGCTTGTTCAAATTTTGTGTCTTTAACCTAAATCTCTACTTAAACGAAATCTGTGTTTTGAGTTCGACGAGATTGTATTAAATCAGGTTGTTTTAAGTTGATTGGTCAAGGACTTAATCGGAGGTACGCTAATATTTTGAGCTATATCATTTCGGCCAAGAATCATCATTTTTTCTAAGAAATCACAACTAATAATCATTTTCCCTTACACAACATGATCAAGTTCCTTCAATGAACTTCAGAAATTTGCAAATATGACAAAAATGCCATTCTTTTTTTCTTTCAAATCAGTTCATGTACATGTGTCTTGCAGGTTAAAAAATCAGTTGGAAAAGACAAGACAATAGAAAGACCTCTCTGCGGAAAAATGCAACAGGTACAACCAGCCCATCTAGGCCAAACATTGTAATAAGTAAGTTACATATCCGTTCGGAAAAGGAGTCATGATGATTATTCAAAATTTCTTTCAATACTTCGCAATCAATTATTAGTTTATTATAATGCTTGAGAATCAAAGTGATTTGCGTACTTCAACGGAAATCTGCTTTATGTTGAGGTCACGTGAACTTTGAAGGAAACTTGGTCCCGAAATAACATGAGTACTATGGTTTAAGCACCAACCCGTTCCCCAGTTCGAAGTTAGGTTTAATGGAAAGTACGGTACAATGAATAAAAGTAGTCTGTAGACATATGTAAATAACGGTTGACACACAGAATAAGGATGTCCCTGGGAATGTGCGGGAACATAAGAATCATCACGAAAAACCTGGAGTTTTGTTGTCAGTTTTGTATCCTTGATTAAGTCATTCTCACAGACATGTTGATAATTTGGATTCAATCATTCTTATTATTCTTATTAATGAACTGACACAAAACAACAATCAAAGCCAATGTTTGTAATTCAAAGGGAAATATTACATCACAACAGTTTGAGTTATAAGCATTAATATATTAATGAAAGATTTGTCTACAGGCCGCCAAATACTTTTGGTGAATGATAAATTGTTAAATCTGTTATAACAACAGACGCAGTTTATCTTCTCTAATGTAACTCATTAAGTAAATTCTATATTTTGGTAATGTAGGTGGTTATTATATTAAAATAAGATGTACACTTTGCTTCTTTTTCAATGTTGTAAAAGTGAAATTTTGGTGGTTTTCTGTAAGGTAAAATTGGCGTGTACGTTAGATAATCAGTTCAACGGATACCCTTTTCATATGTAGGCTGAACGCTATGCTTCTCTCAGAAGGTAATCAACCACCTACCGCCTCAACATGGTCAAGATACGCTTTATTAGTAAAAATTATCCAACATTTATCTTTTGACATGTTTAACATAAAATTTGAATCACTTGATGATGTACTGCATTTGCATTTGAAGGAAGCCAGCTGTGGTGTCTTGAATCTATATACATTTTTACCGTTTGGTTGTACTCCACTAATGCTGTGAAGGGTTCACAGAACCTCATACATCAGTGGCGTAGCCAGGCATTCAACAGTACGTTCTTCCTTCTTGTTATGTAATTCCACGCAGCCTCTGCACACTTTACGGGTGTTCGCTGTCCACTGTGGGCCAAGTAACCAAGTCAGGTTCAGGTTCTGCGAGAATCTCTAGTGGGTGCGTCCAAATTTATCTGTCATTGGTTCCATTACTATTGATATGCAGATTTCGACCGATGGGTGCCTGATTGAGCAATATTTTTGTAAGGAGAATATTCTTATTTAATATAGTCATTGTACGAGTCGAATTCATTACACACGATCTCAGGAGGACTGGAGGGGGAAACCTGACCCTAGAATGTACTCAAAATAATTGTGTTATTCAACATGACCTATCTCTTTGGGGAAGCCATCCTTCTTATTTGTCATCATTTTCTGTAATGTTTAGCACGTGTTGTTGACATAATTCAATTCATGGGACGGTGAGGGATCCATCATGGGCGGATAATGACGAATCCAATTCCTTCAGCAATTCATACAATTGTGACACAGCTCAATATCATGATATCGCCAAACATAACCAAATGATACATGTTCAAATCACAAATCAACAAATAAAGTATTTAATAAGCCACATTTTTGCCGAAACAATCCTTATTTTGCTTAAGCTTCCAAATACGACATTAATGTGTGAGTAATGTTTTATTTATGCTAGTTGTGATGATCAGTCATATTCGGGAATACCCTTGTTTGGTTACCTGGATAATACTGTCATAAAGCCAGATCCAACATGCTGAAATCTGCGACATCTGTCGAATACTGACAGTCGGCTTAGAGTTCACTTGATACAAATATTTGAAGATCATTTTGTGTTTTTGAAATAACGGAAATGAATTAATATGTACAGAAATTTTAACGGGATTATGTCAGTTTACCATTGGGCAAAAGGTTATTCTTATTCAAGGTCATTGAAGCATCGGTGAGGTTTTTAGTCTTTAGTCAATTTTCATAAATGTCTTTCTTATATGTTGGAGTCCAAATCATCCATTTTTATTATTTTATTTAGCGCACTGTATGTGTAACATGATACATTGACTTATTTTCATATTGTGCTACACAGTAAAAAACAATTACTCATATCGGGGTAAAAAGGGAACTCGCGTCTTCTGTGTAAACTTAACCTCTACTAAAATGGTAAACAATTGCCCTGTTTTTGGTAATAAACTACCATCGGCATGGTAAACCATGGTAAACATGGCAAGCCATGGTAAACTTTTACCACTGCCGATGGTAGTTTATTACCAAAAAAAGGGCAATTGTTCCCTTTTTACAACGATATGAGTAATTATTTTTTACTGTGTACACGTTAAAAAGTCGATATTAACAACAGAACACAACTAGCTTTGAAGGTACTAAAAGAAACTACTTTTTGAAATACATTTTAGATCAGGAAAATATTTTATTGACCTAGTCAACAGTCATTATATAAAATATACTAAGGTCTAATTTTGATTTTGCTGGTTTGTATGTATCGGTTGGTGTTTTCTTGAATTAGGTAACTCTTTTTCAATCATGATTTCTTATTTGATATCTAAACAATTCATTCAAATAGATCACGACACCAAGCCCTATAAGTAGACGTTTAATGATTCGTTAGATCTCAATTCTTCGAATTTTCTTTTTAGAAGGCCCACACTTTGAACCACTGTGACCTCATTTTCTCTAAGTGTTGTGTGAATTCTGAGAAAGATGCAATGCGATCTCTACATTCAGAGTAATATCTGTGGACAATTTGGTTCCAGTGTTTAAGTAATATTTAGTTGTACTTTTGCGTGTGTATTGTCTTTTTTGTTTATTTGTTTGCTTTTTATTTATGCAATGGTGCTCTGTTTAGATTTTCGTTTCTAGCATTTAAACCTTTGGATTCGGAGGTAGTATTTGCATTTCACGTACTATGTTCATCTTGGACCAGGTACTTTTTCCTTCTTCCTATGTTTTAGTACGCACTTAAAATCTTGTTAAACAGTTTTGGGCATTTGTCCTAGATTCTCTCCAATGTTTTACACGCGTATATTACAATCAATGTCTCAACTGCTTTCAAAATGATTAAATTGGATTGTCTGTCTTCCAATATCCATTTGCTAATGCCATACTATTCTACTGCAGCTAATAACTAGTACAGAACCACCAAGCGGAAAAAAATGAACCAATACACATCTCGAATTTAATGTAATTCCTGATTGCATTTTTATTATACAACATATCGTCATATATTAACAAAATTACAATAAATGACTGTAGCAATCGTTCAAATATCTCCCCGGTAATCAGTTACAACATGAGTCATTTCAGGTAAAAGTGCCAGATATCTGCTCTACCATTTGATGGTTCCGAGTGACTGTTGCTGGTTGGTTGTAAGGCCACTCAAGTCGCTGCAAATTCATTACACTTCATCATGAGCTTGCTGTATACAGATCATTAGCTACTTACCCTAAACCAATTCTGTGCAATTTCATGATGGAAAGATCTTATATCGTTGGTTTCTATTTTTGTTTCTTGATACACAGGAATTCTACTTAGTGAGCACGGATTATGATAGAGGATGTATTTTCACAGTATTTTTGGACTAAACTGATGTGGATTTAATATTATTCTCAATTTTGATGTACCATCCTACGTAAGTAAAACATTTTTATATCGTCTGTCATCAGAGTTTCATTTGCAATCAGCGAAGTTTAATTGTGGGTTAGATAATACTTGATTCTCGAGGTCAGTTTTGGTATTTATCAAGGCCTGGATAACAGTGGAGGACAGTTAGATGTCTTTTCAAAAAGCAATCTTTCATAAAACTGAAATATTTTGAAATGTTTTAAATGTAACCACAGCCAAACTTTTAAAAAATGTAATTTTTTTTTTTTTGAGAAAGGCTTTTACGACGGGAATTCATAACAATTTGTAGATTTTAACGGGTTCGCCGTCGGACAAGTTTTGAACTGTCAAGCTTTCGTCAGGAGTAGCTCTGACTTCTTCAGGACAAATATTATTATAAAGACATGTGGGCCGTCACTTCCCACTGATGACTCACATGAGCCATTCACTGAAGGCTGCCCCTTGCCAACAGTGTTGAAAGCAGATCACCTCTTTGAGATTTTTTTGGTGGCTCTGGAAAGAGCCTTTCTGAAGGCTGCTCCTTGCCAACAGATTTACACAAAAGTAGGTTGCCCCTAACCTCTAATGTGTTGTTCTTATGAGATATTCGTGACTATGAAAAGAGTCTACCTGAAGGCTGCCCCTTGCCAACAGTTATTTACACAAAAGTAGGTTGCCCCTATACCTCTAATGTGTGTACAAATGATAGGTTGCCCTTTGTCTATTGAGTCTCAACCGAACAGATTGTAACCTGATCGAGAAGTGACAACGAATAGTTAGATGTTCCGGAATTTATACAGTTATGATCAATTGGCTGGCTTCCATTTCCTTTGGTGATGAAAGAACAACCATTGTGCTAATTAATCCAATTAACAAACATCCTGTCAATTGGTTAGACTATTATGTTAACCAATTAGACTATAAGATGTTAAACCAATTAGATTGTTAAGCCAATTGGATTAGCACACCAATTGTGCTAATTAATCTGGTGATTAACATCCTGTCAATGTTTGCATTAAACCAATTAGATAACAAAGAGTAGACTGAATAGAAAATAAAAAATTTAAAAAATGCTTTTGGAAATAGGGTTAATATAATCAGAATAAATATATATTTTGAAAACATATTGTCAAAAGCATTTCGTATACAATTAATATATCTAATAATTATATATTTACTTATTCTATCAAAGCGGTTACTGCCTAGAGGTTGCAGACAATTTGCATTATTTTGCAATTATAGGATTTTTAATCAAAAAGTTTCCACTAAGCAATAAGTATTTTATCACTGAAGTACGCTTTTCGTAATGTATTGAAAATACGTATTGGTAGCCAATTTTGCTTACCAGTTAATTCAAACGATGCGAGGTTTTGTTTAATGAATTTCAGTAATTTTTTGTCGACGTCGACATAATGTGTCGACATAAAGTTGATACCAAGCAGTTGTTTTGCGGAAAATTCGAAATTATTTGGATAAGCTTTAGTTTTCTAAATGTCGACATAAGGCATGTTGAAATCCTAATAAATAATTTATATTCCTTTTTGTATTTGGGGTTTTCAATTAATGGCTTAAGTAATTTAACGTTTTTGTTATACCTTGAATATTTGATAATATATAGATGCACTTAAATTAAATATATTTTCTTAAACCAGGTGTTTGTAACAATTGTTGTAGATATTCTTGAACTTTAGATTATTAAAGTTGGTACAATCAATTTGCATTCTTTTGTTAATAGTTAGGAGGTTTAAAACCTATTTACGTTAATCATTTAGCCACTGAATTTAAAAATTAAATACGAATTAAGAACATCTGTTAACTCAATACAAAAATGTACTTGAATCCCTAGGTTAAAACAACATTCGAATAGAATACGACAACTAACCAGGTGATTTGCAGCATTGTTTATCTTTATTGTAAGGCCTCCACATCAAAGGAAAAATGTTAAAATCATTGGGGTTTTTTTCCACATTTAAGATTTAAACCCACCATTTTATAATAAGTATTTTGCTTCCGATGTTAGTTTTGGCATTCAAATTGACTACCTGCTAAACAGATGTTGCAAACAGTTATACAGATGATCTCGACAAAGTTGTTAAATGGCTTTCTTGTAACAAACTGAGTTTAAATGTAAAGAAAACGGAATTGCTCATTTTGGGATCTCGACATAGATTAGCCAATTTAAATGAGAGTGATGTAAATATTGTTATAAAAGGGACAAAACTTAATCGTGTAAATTCATGCAAACACCTCGGGATGATTATTGACGATAGTCTTTCATGGACCGATCATGTTGAAAATATTGTTAAAAAGACGAACTCATCCTTGTATATGTTACAAAAAGCAAAAGCATATCTCCCGCATCACTCACTTATGTTACTGTATAATGGACTTGTTTCTCCACATTTTGATTATTGTGACACCGTTTGGGGTATGTGTAATGAGTCTGCCTATAATAAAGTTCAAAAGCTACAAATTAGGGCTGCCAAAATAATTAACGGTATGTCAAGATATGACTCAAGCACTGAAGCCCGAAATATATTAAATTGGAATACTCTAAAAGAAAGGCAAGAATTTCACATGTCAACAACTATGTATAAGATAATGAATAATCAAATGCCAAAGTATCTCACAAATAAGTTCAATTTAAAAACAAATAATAATTATAATCTACGTCGATATAAAAATCTTGAAATCCCAAAACCAAGGTCTGACTTCATGAAGAAATCAATTGCATATTATGGTGCTAAAACATGGAACAATTTACCAAACTCATTAAAAGATGCATGCAATCTCAATCATTTTAAGTGTAAATATGCCGAAATTAAAGAAAGCAATACATGTTAATCGCATTTTATTCTTCATTTTACTACTGGAAATGTTTGTATATATATATATATATTTATATGAATTTTACATTTTATATGTTGTAAATATTTGTGTTTGAAATTTAACAAATGTTCATTCTTAAGGGTTTTTATTTTCTTGCAATCATACTTGGTTTTAACTTTGTATATTGACTTTGTCATTAATCTCTGCAATATTATTTAACTTCCTTTGCAATTGTAGTCATTTTATATTGTTTATAACTATATCATTTGTCATGTTCTTTTTATATAGTGTATTGTGTATTTTATCATGTTTATATATTTATATTTGTAAATGTTGTTCTTTTATGTAAACGAATCAGGGGAAGAACAACATATTGTTGATTCTGATTGTCGTTTTAAAATAAAGTTTGAATGAATGAATGAATATGATCCGCTTTTTTCACCAACTAATCTATGTAATCTTCAGTCCAAAATCAATTTTTTTTATGTCACAATTGTCTATACTTCACTGTGCTAATTTGTTTATGGCCCCAAAATAGGCACATTTTTACTTTATTTGCAAACCAATACATGTTTTTAGATTTTACATGGGTTGTGGGAAAGATATGAACAATAGAAGCAAATACTTTGGTACATAAATATATATAAGTTTGGAAATAGTTGAAACAATAATGGGCCATGCTCTTTTAAATAAGCAATAAGGGTTGCGAAGTGGTTAGAAAAATGTATTTATATATTGAAGATTTTCAATCATCAACTTTCTATTATACAGAAGTATTTTGCCAGTGAAAGAACTGACAATTTCTAGGATGATTCTTTTAAGTAACAGGTTTCCTTAATCCACTTGTTTGTGCACCTGCCTTATAGTCAGTCTGAGGTTGATGGGTGTGGCCAAATGACTCTATATCATCCGCATTCTGGTTTTATCTGATTTTATTCACGACACTGAGCATTTAGTCTAATATGACTTTCGTGACAAATAAAAAGACGATGTTGTGGCACCTGGTAATCTCGACATCAACGACGGACTTTCGTGACAAATAAAAACAAAATGTGGCACCTGGACAATTTAGTAACACGTTAGAAATTTGTCTAAATTAAATACCAAAATGTAATTTAATTTTCAGTTCCCTTTTTGAAGAGAATCAAAAATACAAATGACGCAATAAAGTTTATTGTTACATATGAAAATCAGACTTTTAAATATTTCACAAAATATTTGTCTTAATAAAAAGACGAATATTTTCTGAAATACTAGTGCCATTATTAGAGGTATCTCCCGCTTACGAGTTGATATTTATAATAAATTATGTACATTTTTAACTTTTGTAGATAACAATCGTCTTTGTGAAGTACAATGAGTCTCTAAAAAAAGGCTTATATCAAACCTAATCCCACTGAATCTCACAATATCCCATTCCACAAATACGTGATAGACTCGAGTTTAACCACGAAAGACAGCGCCTGCTCAGTGGCTTGACATAGTGATAATTGGATTGGGTGGCTCGAGGTTGTGGGTTCGAAACCAGGTTAAACCCACCATTTTTGACTTGCAGATTTCCGAGGAGAAGAAGTGGCTGAAAACGTTAGTGCATTGTATCCAAAAGAATGACGAACTATTTTGATAATCGGTGTCCTTGTTGATACAGTGGCTCGGAAGTTAATTGCTAGAAATTTTTATCTAATAATCTAATAATTTTAGTCAAATGTCATAAAATAATCCTTCCTCCGGGGAAGAATATTCAAATACTATTTTTAAAGTACTTTTTTATATAATAAATTTATTTATTTTAGACATTCACAGAATACATTGTCAAAATCGTGCATTATTTGGTTAGAGTAGATGGCATTGTTGGGAAATTTGATGTAGCGGGTGAAAGATAATTAAGTCAGATGATCAGATTATTTATGTATGCCAAATACCAAGTATTTGACTTAATGAACTTAAAATACCGGTATTACCTAATTATCCTTTTCCCTATTAATTACAACGATGACATTTCACAGAGAACCTTGCAATTTAAAGATGTCCACCACCTGATTAAAAGGTTAAAGCCGCCATTTGTACTCCATTTCCAGGATTTCTAGTTTGTAACTTTAATATTTTGTACTTATTTTACTTCAGTTGAGTTTAGTTTGTATTTTTAAACTTCAAAAATATAGAACGATTGATATGAACTTTCTTCAGTCTAACGTCCCAATATTATTTCTTTTTTACATAAAGCATACAACTTTTAGTGGAAATGTGCCGTGCTTATTCATATCATGATTATTGATTTATATTTTTACCATTAGTAAAAAGTTGGCAATAGTTGAAAATGTCAAAATAAGACAAAGTAGCTAATAAGCGATTTTGAATGGGTAATGTAACCAAGATAGAGTGCTTTGGAATTGTTAAACAAATGTTTAATCCGTGCTAAATTAGCCTTTTATATTGGCACTGTGGCAAAATACCAAAATGGATTTCTATTTTTAAGGTCGTAGCACCCTGTTATGTTGTCGTAATTTTTTTTTTTGGGGGGGGGAGGGTCCGCAGCGAAGATGTAGCGGTGCTTGGATACAGCCCTTGACATCTGATCCTACACAAATTCGACCACAATCCTATTTGATCCTACTATCCTAGTTCGATGCTATACACATATTAAAAGGTTGTCTCTGACAGAAGAATAATACTTTAGGTAAACCATTTTGAGCATGTGGCATAATATTAATGTTAGTGTCAAAATTATACTGCAGGTATGACAACTTGTTGTAATGTTCCTTTGATCAAATTAGAAAGATCTGGTAAGACCCTATAAGGTATCTGTAAAGCAAGAATCTCGACAATAGGAAGTCTTTTAACGTTTGCAACTACTACATGAAGTATATGGGCATGTATTGCGACATGAAAGACAATTCTATTCCAGTCACACTTCGTGCTATATTGGTACTATGATGAGACTAGTACAGGCCGGTTTATTTATATGTTGCATTAACAAATTTCATATGTGACATATATTGCAAGATTACCATGAATAAACACATTTAGCTTTTATTTAAATCTGCACGTATATAATCGTGATAATTTTACTTCATATCGCAGGTTTAGTCAGTAGTGCAGAATCAGAGAGCATTTCGCTTTTATGCATTTTAATCTGCGTTGCCGGCTGTGATATGTTGTCTGCTGGATTCAATTACATCAAGACATTTATTGTCCAGGGTACTTGAGGGTCTTTCCCATAAGACTCAAACATATTAACTGTTATTATACAACTCTATCATCACAGTAATAATAATGTACGCTGACTCACAAAACTGGGCAATGACTTATTCGTGTTCTAGCAAAGCGGTGATTGCGCAACAGAAACAAAAATCTAAAATTTGGGAACCGCTGTTTTCATCTTTCAGTCTCAATATCCGGCGAGATCTTGAGGAAGGTTACTTTCATCT